>JAJOOR010005123.1:0-48678 GCA_036250505.1 Solanum acaule | reverse complement strand
AGGATGGGGTAAAAAAATTCAAGTTGAAAAATATTTTTTTAAAATAAACTTTAAAAAATTGATTTTTTCGACAAAAAAATTGTAATTTGAAGTTGAAGGAAAGTTTTAGAAAATGTTTTCCTTAATTTTTGAAAGGAAGTCATTTTCCTTGGATTTGAGGAAAATGAGTTGATTTGAAAAATATTATCCAAAATATTTTACCCAACCAAACATGAAAAAATTGGAAACATTTTCCGAAAAATATTTTCATTCATACCAAACACACCCTAAAAGTAAATGTATTATTCAAAGTTTTGAATGATTACTGAGCTAAGTTGAAAATCTAACTATTCCCGCTTACATAGATAGGATATTTTAAAAAAATAAATATCCTTTTTAGTAGTATATTTTAAAAAATAAATATCCTTTTTAGTAGTAAATTTAGATACAGTAGAACCAATTGAATTTATAAAAATCAAATATGCGTACAAGCATTTTTTTTCTTTCACTTTTTAATTTAATACTATTTAAATATAAATAACACCAACAAGATATCATTTAATAAAGATGTGAATTAAATGGCAAGAACAACTAAATCACTAAAAATAAAAATGGCTAAGATGAATAGATCTCTTATAGGAACAAAAAAAGTTATAACGGAAAAGGTCACACATTTTAAATAAAGAAATTTATATAAATATATAAATAAATAGCTCAAAATAAGAAAGGGAAAGTGCGTGTGGTTAAAAACGGATTAATACTGAAAATCAAATTAAATTGATTAAATAAATTAACTTTTATTTTATTTAAATTTGGTTTAATTTGATTCTAAATTTTAAAAAATTAATAATATTTTATTTTATTTGTCAAGTTATATGACCAAACACCACTTCCCAATTTTTTCCCAAGTTTTCTTAAGTTTTTTCCAAGTATTCTTGGGGCCAAACGGGTTCTAAATCTTAGGTCCAACAAAATCGTTTCCCCAACTCCCTTTCTCTCTTTCACCATCTTTAAGGATGTTAATAGTTCCACTTAATAGATAATTAAAATCGGTTTATCTATAAATCGAGAAATGCTATGATTTTTACATATAATTTATGAACTTATATAGAAGTAATTCACGAGATCATGCACTTCTTTTTCCTGCTTATAACGGAAATAGATATCGTTGGTTGGTCCAGCCTATTCTTAAAATAAACAACTCACACACAATAGTCGAGTAGTAAAATATCTCACCTAAATTAAACATCTAACCATGGAAACTTAAGTTGAATTGGTGGAAACACCTTTGGATTAAGCGCTTTACATACCAAGCTCATAAAACAAGATCTCAATTAACAAGTGTTTTGCATCTCATGTATAATTATGTATATCACTCCTATCTATCATGTATACCGGTGTAAGTCAATGGGAAGTTGTGGGTGATATACAGAATATACACAATATACATTGTTATCTCACAAAGCCATTTTATAGGTTTGATTTTTTTACTTGAAATAAGTCCAAATCACTTTTAATCTTTCTCAAAATTTGTATATAATATTTTATATTCATTTTCAACTATTCCAACCACACTATCTCTCACATATACATTCAATCAAAGAGAGAAAAAGAAGAAAGAGAAGTTGAAATTTATGAAATTCTTAAATTTAGATCCAATCCTTTAAGAATCGAATGACACTTTTGTTTTAGATTTTGTTTTTCTATGAAAAAATAGAATCCTCGTCGACTATTATCAAGAATAAAAATAAACGTAATTTGGGTATCTCAAAAAAGTTATGACTCGATATATTATAAAGCGTGAATTAAGGAAGAGGATATTTACCTTCTAGTAAATTGTTGATTATATATGAAATTTGCCCTACAATGTCAATCTTTTTGAGCTTCAATTGTTAAACCTAATCATAGGCTAAGGCTAAAACAATCACTAGAGTTAAATATAAGTGTCAATATCCTAAAAGAAGAATTGAACAAGCTTTAAAAAAAAGTGATGTCCTTTGACCAAGTCAAGGATTTTTCCCCCCCTCTACCTTTCACATTTTGAAACGAAATGAGTAATTATAAAGACAAAAAAATAAAAGTACAATAATCAAAATATCCTTCTTATTAATAATTTTTTTTACGTGTAAAAGAGAAATACGATAACTAACCTGGACCAGAAACATACTAGTAATGGTACATTAATTATATCTCTTCCAAATACGTAATGGGCATAAATTTCAGTATCCACCATAAGGTTGGCCTCTAAAATGTGATAAAGTCTCTAGGACATGATGCTTTGCTTTCTCAAAATTAATCAATCCCATGAACCAAAAATCATGACCATCTATTGTGACAATTTGAATGTACCTTTCTGATGGATTTTCTCTCATCACTACTGGATTGACACTTCCGATGTTTGCCAATGGTATTGCCACCTACATAGACACTCAAGTTAGCTATGAGCTATTCAACGACAAATTAGCGATGAATATTGTAGCTAATTTTTTAAAAAAAGTTAATTACAATTTTACTTATAATACTCTCATGTTTATAATTTTTCCTTCTCAAATTCATTTTCCCTCACTAATAGCCATCACTTACAAGTGGTATAAGTTAAGTAACATTTTTCAATGTAGACAAGTTGAAAGAGCTTCGGTAGTTATATTTTTTGTAGTCAAAGAGGGAGATTTTGTTTAAAGCGGTATAGTTCTACTTTTTAAAAAAAAACTTGGGTTATCGCTAATCACTAGTTGTTTATACTTGTTCATCTTGATATAGTGAGCTAATAGAAAGTGTGTCATGCTTGATTCATAAGACTCTATAATTAATAGCATCAATATATTATTTTACTTAGCCTGCGGCTCCCACGACTTCTCGGACCAAACCATGAAGTTGGTTGGAATGCAAGGTGGTAGTCACTCAAGCAATTATGGAAGTTGTCAACAATCATGTTCTTATATTTCTTTATTGTTCAGTATTAAATTCATTTATTCACCAATCAACTAAAGAACATAGGTTTTCACTAGGTGAGGAAGCTCAGAAAACATCCTAACACAAGAAGCAACAACACAACAGTTGCACGAAAGCCAGACTTACCTTCTATTATATTAGTAAAGGTCCTTAATTATACCCCACTAACAAGATATAAAGAGCTTTTCCCTTTACTAGTAAGAGACAAATGCCATCAACTTTTAGTCATCTATCTCACTATGCCCTTGTCTCTTTTGAAGTATGAGTCATCAACTCGATCTATCTTAATGGAATTTTTCTAGTAAGTAACGAGAAGACTAAAGTATTAAAATTACCTTATAGTAGCTCCAAGCTTCGTGTCCCGATGGAGCTCGAAAAGACAAGGGACGATCACTACAAAAAGCCACTTTGGTTGATGACAAATAAAGAGTTCCAGCAACAGGACCAGTTATTGTTGAAAGATAACAAGCAAATGTCTTCTTCAACTGTTCATTTGGATCTGTTGCAAAAATCTGCTTGTAAAGTGGTTCAAATCCACCTTCTGTCAATGCCTTGGCTGTCAATTTAAGTTTACCACATGCTGCTTCTGATACTGATGGACCAGTTTTCACTACAAAATGAAACACAAATAAAAAATTATTAGCAGTTGGTGATAAGAGATATATAATTAAATAAATTCAAATTTGTATGTGGAATTGGAACTACATCAAAAAAATCTTTAGCGTCAATTAATATACAATAATAACCTAATTGCCACTAAAAATATAATTTTAGCAGCATTTAGCACTCTTTGTAAATGTCCTTAAAGCCTATAGCGACACTGGATCCAATGGCAATTAACTAATGCCGATAAATGTTTTATCAATTTTTATTAATGTGTTAATTTATTGCCGCTAAAGGTAGTTTTTGTTGTAGTGCGGCCACTAATGCTGGCATTAGGGTAGGCTGTGTGGCCTTTCTCTGAATCTTGTTAACGCAGGATGTTTTGTGCATCGAGCTATCCTTTTATCCTTATAATTTAAACTTTTCGCTTAGAATAATTCCGCGATTTAAGTCTCACCCTTGTTAGAGAGGACCAATGACAAAAGAATTTATGGGCTATCCCCACTTTCCATTACTTAATACGGCAATTCCTTGTACTTCGTTAAAAAAAAAAAAGCTAGTGAAAGATGACTAAAACACTAGGGAAAGCTAGCTTTTTTACCATAACAAGAATTTTGAAAAATTATTTTCAAATATCTGTTTAACCATGAAATTTATATAGAAAACTGGTCTGAACTTGAAACGTCCACTCAAACAACTTTAAATTTCAAAAATTCAAATTTTCAAGTTCCAACTTTGAAATCCACTGCCAAACAAGAGCAAAAGATTATCTAGTCTAAATAAATTCAGACGTGAAACTAAGATTTGAAGTTTATAGATTCAGAATTCTAGTTTATGGTTCTAAATTAAGAGTTTATACATATTCATAAGACAAATATAGAATTTGGATCAAAATTACTGGATTCATCGAACCCCCAACTCTTATTCTAGCTCCACCCATAGGTCTAATAAAAAGAGGCAAAAACACTTCCCACACAACTATTGATCACAAGAATATCGCATAAATTCTTTGCATCTATCAATCAAATGAATACAACAAACTCTCTTACCAATCAATGTTAAAGGATATAATGAAAGAGTTTAAGTAATATACACTGACAGTATAAATAATTTAGAACTCACTGTTACGCCAGACGTTACGGGCGATAGTGTCAGCTTTGTTAGTCCAAGAATTGAAGACATGAGAAACAGAGTCAATTGGATTGGTGTTAGGCTTAACAACAGGGGAATACACAAGGTAAGGTTGTTGAGTTTGAAAATCATGTCTCTTTTCTTGATCATGAGCTTTTTTGTTGTGATTTGGGACTGATGGAGGACTCATGATATGGGTGCCCAATTTTTGATGCTCCATGAGCAATCGGAGAAGCACTTTGATAAACAGATGAATATGGTGATGAAGGAACAGAGGATTTTACTGGTTTTTGTGTATTGATAGAAGAAAAAAGTTTTAAAGATTGTTATGAGAATCTGCTTTAATTAGTATATTCTGTAAAATGCCAACGCGTTTTCTTTTTGCTTGATTATATTAGTATGCTGTAAATTGAAGCTAAGTTTTGATTCAAGGAAGTTGCTCGGATGACAAGTATTCTTCACTTTATGTAAGTTCGAATAGCTATTATTAGGGGTGTAAAAAATGAGTCTAAATATAGGTAATTCATCTAATTTGTTCAGAATTTTAAGGATTGGACTCAAGATTATTGGAGTTGGGTTCAATTTCAAGTCAGTCTTTAACTCAATTTAAGAGAATCCTCAATTGAGCCCAATTTAATCTCAAATTTCAACTCATTTTAAAATTCTTTATTTGCATTGATGTAATGTTTGTTCCTTTCATGTCTGAGCATAGAATCCTTCTTTACCCCCTTCCATTCTATTCTTACGGTAGTTATGTTAGTATTGAAGGTATGAATTTCTATCTATTTTTATATCTTTTAGGATTTTATCTATCCGTTTGTAACTTTTTTTTAAAAATTTTCTTGAGTTGAAATTCAAATTGTAGTTTTGAAAGTTAAATAACAATATATTAAAATTAATGAGATTAAACGGGTCAAATTGAGCAACTCATGACCCAACCCGATTTTTAGCCCAAAGTAAACTTGAGTGGGTCGAGACCCAACTCAATTTCTATTTCAACTCATTCTAATATCTCTCATTTCAACCCAACTCGTCCATTTAACACCCCTACCTATAACTGTCCATGGGAAAAGACATCAAACAAGTACACTTACGGATTGTTTGATGGGTTGCATAAGAATAAGTGGTAACAATTTAGTGATACTGATATTATTTCTTATGTAGTGTAAATAACATGAATTACATAACTTCTAAATAAAATTAGTTTTAATCATGTTATACATGCATTAATTGTCTTACATTTCTAATACAATAATATTTCATGTATTAGTTATACATATTATAATACCAAAATTATTGTATAACAAGTTGAAAAAATATATTAAACAAGATATTGATAATATACAAAGCTAATACATACACATATTTGTTTTTACAAATTGAGCCATAAAATAAGCAACGCTCAAATGGTGATCACTAGATTCAAAATCATTTTTGCTGAGAAGATTATGTTGCAAATCAAAGCAGATTTAGCTGGAGTACATCAAACTCAAAAGTATGGGGGATCCAAGATTTAAGTTGTACAAATTTTATTTTTTACATCTTTAATATTGATTTAGTTAGTATGGGAAGATCCAAGATTTAAGTTGTACAACAACATACCCAAAGTAGTACTACCACAAGTGATAAGTGAGGTTTGAAAAGAATAGCGTATGAATCAATTTTATTCCGATTTTTAAAGTAGAAAAGTTGTTTCCAGTGGGTCATTGGCCTAAGTAATGCATATATAAAAAATAAAATGGAAAAGAAATACAGTAGTGAGGAAGTTACGCTGAAAATAATGGAGAGAAGATTAGTAGCAATAACAAATAAAGAATTTTCTTATTCCCGTCGTCCTCTTTTAGCTGTCATCTTACGCTTTTTGAAAATTAATTTGACTAATTTTCAAAGTTAAATTATATTACATTAATTAGATATTTTAAATTAAAAATTATAATAAAATTATTATAAACAATCGTAACAACTAAAAAGAGACGGAAAAAGTATAATTTTAGTGAATTTTGATACGGAAATTATGTTCACATTGAAAGTATTGATTAAGACGAATTCAGTATCACTTTTTTCTTTTTGCATGTAATTAATTCAGGAGAAAATTATGGAACGGTTAAATGGTGATCACTGGATTCAAACTTATAATTATTATTTTTTTTATTTTTTTTGGGTAGTCTACTATGTTAAGAAATGAATATATAATACTTGCGATGTTTCCGAATATTTCATTGTTTTAATTTATATGATATAGTTAAATTTTGAGAGTCAAATAATTAAGTTTGATTGTAAATTTAGTATGAAAACTTCGAGTATTTTGAAATAAAATTCAGTGACATCTCTTGGATTTCAAAACTTTAGTAAGTCTATCACTACAATAAATATAATTTTTAACGGTAATAAATATGCACATTAATAAAGAGTGTAAAAATATTTACCGGCATTAGTTGATTTTCATTGGATCTAATGTCTTTATAGGCTTTAGAAACATTTACAAAAAGTGTTAATTGCGTTAAAAAATATTTTTGGTATAGTAGATTTTTGATCGTTATTTTTTCATTTAACAATTAAATATTATGAATTGTGCATATTGTATTTAGGGGTCGTTTGGATAGGGAGTATTATGAGAAATGATTCATGTGATATGAATGATGTTATTTAGTACTATGTTTGGTAGGAATTTGAGTCTATGTACATCCTACATGGTATTATAGGATGTATTACTAATACCTTTCATTTGGAGATATTAGTAATACATAAGATTTAGAGCTTGTTTGGCATTGCTACTAAAAATGACTTACTTTTAGAAGCATTTTTTTTTAAAATGACTTTTTAGAAAAGTGTTTTTGAAAAATAAAACAATTTGTGTTTGACTAATTAATTTGAAAAGTGTTTTTCATAAGCAAATTGTGTTTTACTGATTTTAAAAAAAAAAATACTTTGGAGAGTCAAATTACAAAAAAAGACAACTATTAATTTAAAAATGTACATATTTAAATTTTCAACCAATATTATACCCTTTTTTGGGAGGGTTGAAATCTTTAATTTTTTTTCTTAACCTCACAAAAATACTGTTATTATCTTTTTTTCTAATTCTCTAAAATTATACTTAAAATAATATGTAAAAATATAAAATAAAAATATATAAATGTAAAATAAAATATAAAATTTATCATCTAAAAATATAAAATAAAATTCTTAAATGAAATTTAACCGATATATGTTAATTAATTAATAAGAAATATATTGTTAAATATGTATATATGAAAGGGATATTTTAGTCTTGAGAAAAAGAATTTTTTTTCCTGTTTCTGCTTTTTTTAAGATGCATAAATTTTTAGTTTCTTCCCAACAACAGAAAAACTGCTTCTGCTTCTATTTAAAAGCATTTTTATTGATTTGCCAAACACATAACATTTCAATAAAAGTGTTTTTTTCTCAAAATAAGTGTTTCTGGCCTACCAACAATAATGTCAAACAGACTCTTGATACCATGAGATAAGTCTATGTAAAGACAAAAATATTCTTCAAATTATTTTAATTAGTATAATTTACATAAATCTCATAGTGTAAAACCTAAATTACATCATATTCCTACTTTTTTCTTTTTTACAAAAATCCCTTAAAATATCAGTCATCGGATACATAATTGGTTGTCCGGATACATTAATTGTGATGCATTATAAATGTGGTTGTTGCGCTTAGAAAGGAAAACAAAACAGAAAATCATATTAAAATCTCATAATTTATGCTATTCGGTTCCTCTTTACTGTGTCAATCAGAGAAACGTAAATCCTAAAATAACAAACCAATTCAAAATTCAAAATTCATGTTCATCTTTGCTCTTGTTTCAATGAAGAAACTTTCAAGTAGGATTCAAAACTTTTGTCGAAGATCATAGCTTTTGGGTTCTTCGAATTCTACACAAATCTCACTATGATTGACGATAATGTCTGGATTTGTTTGCCAACTTTAATTTCATGGTATGTTTATTTTTGTGCTGGTGGTTGCTTACCATTGTGTGATGGCAGATTCCAAATATGAAGCAATTGAAAGTGGTTGTTTTATAATTAGCTTGAGCAAAAATAGTTATGTTTATTTGCCATAACTTCAATTTTCGAGTTAAAAGATCTAATAACAAAAGGTATGCAACACAATGTGTGCTTTAATCATTATTTTTTCTTTCATGAATTTGTATATTGATCGATAAGTCATGATACATTACTGGTTAGAACTTGATACATTAAAGCTTTGACGTATATGTTATGGGTTTGCAGATTTGTGAGTTAATGTGTACTGTTAATATAAAGTATCATATACATGTGAATTTCTTTTTTGATTTTGGAATTTGTATATGCATATATAAATCATGATACATTACTGATTTCAACTTGATTCAATTCTAGTTTGATGTGTATGTAATGAATTTTTATAGATGCGTGTCAGTGTGTTGTTACTATAACATATTAGATACATATGATTTTTTTTATGTATCAATATATGAATTTCTTTATCAATATATGAAGGTATGTATCAATATGTGAATTTCTTTATCAATATATGAAGGTATGTATCAATATATGAATTTCTTTATCAATATATGAAGGTATGTATCAATATATAAACTATTGTGTATCTGGAGTTGTTATCATTAGGCTGTTGTGTATCTTAAATTGAGTTGATTGATATGTGATGTATCTCTAACTTTCAATTGTGCGCAGGTTGTGGACGTTGTGGAAAAGAAGGTCACAATTGAAGAACTTGTACGTTCTTTCCGAAAGAAGATTGACAAACTCTTTTTTGAGACTATCGTTATGTTTCAAATAAATTATTTTGAGATTATAGTTTTTCAGTTTTTTACTTTTACCTTGATAAAACATTACAATTTACTATTAGCTGGTGAAATTCTGATACAATAAATTGAAATGTCAAGATTTTCAACCTTGTATTCATTTTTGTAACACATTATGTTTCATATACCTTTTTTTGAAATAATGTCTCACTAGCTATTTGATAATGTACTAGAAATTGTGTTTGTGGAGATGGAACCACTTAATATGGTTCAGATACATTTTTATATAATGTATAATGATCTAGTTGAAAATGATGTATCTGAACAATAAGTTTATGAAAAAGTAGTATGTAAAATGAAATAAAGTATATCTATAAATGTATCACAATAAGTAAGAATTAATTTATCAATTAGATACATGAATGAATTAGGAACTAAGTACAACTAATTATCCAATGTATCAGCATAAATCAATACGCAACTAACTAGAACTAAGTTATCAAGTAAATACATAATTGAATCAGCAATCAAGTTAAAAATTATATTGCATTGGTTTGGTGTCAAAATGTATCAGTAACTAACTAAAACTAATGAGAAGAGATAATATTGTGTGTTTATGCATTTATGAATCTGATACTTAATTTTATCCAAATTTTGTATCAGTTTATATAACACAAATGTGTACGACAATCCATACTATAAATAACAACTAACAATAATGAAAGTTAAAGTCAAAATAAATAACTTTTTAGAGAGACACTCTAAAACTTGAGTATGAGTATCTTAAAATAATAAAAACAAAAAAATCTAAAACTAAAGTTAGTGTATCTCAAAAACAATAACACTATAAAAAAAAAGTGTCTAAGAACTCATAGATAGTCTCTATTTAACATTAACCAAATCGTCTTGAGTTGGTGTTGTGAATTGACTCTTAGGCCTTAGTTGATATTTAATGATAACAAATAGTAACTGATACTCAATACCAAATGATGTTGTATACAATATGACAGATATTTGAATTTGATACAAAATGTAACATCATATATTCATAATATGATATTTATGTATCACGTGTTCAACTATTTTAGACTATGATACATTGTTCTGCAGTTTACACCCATCATATAATTTGAACTTTAGTCTTTGATACATTGATCATAAATATCAAAAAATGGACCAAAATTAGGATTTTATTTGTAACAAATAGTAACTGATACTTAATACCAAATAATGTTGTATACAATCTGACATTTATTTGAATCTGATACAAAATGTAAGATCATATATTCATTAAATGTTATTTAAGTATCATATGTTCAACTATTTTAGATTATGATACATTTTTATGCAGATTACATCCCATCATATAATTTGAACTTTAACCTTTGATACATTAATCATAATATATCAACAAAATAGACCAAAATTTAGAATTTTATGTGTAAAAGCGGTAGATTTAAAACAAGATACATAACATACTATATCTTTAACAATAATGTATCAAATTTAAAGTAACTAACAACAGGGGAAGATATAAATTTAAAACAAAGAAATAGATACTAAATGAACTGATATATTTGAATATCTTGATATAAATGTATAAGTCGAATACATTGATATAAAAGTATATCAACGAATAAATACATTTGATTACTTTGATACAAGAAGTACAATAGTGAATTGATACCCTTAAATATATTGATACAAATATCTTATACTGAAAAAATACACAAAAATTTCACTAGAAATAACAAAAATACATCCCGGTCTAAAAGAAATCGTAAAAAATACATAAACAAATTGAAACACTCACTCCCCATTGTGTTACTCATCAAAAATATATACACAAAATGAAACATTCAGCCATAAACATAGTCTATTAAAAACTCATTTGATCTCACAAAAAAAAAACACCCATCGTTAGAATATTATGGTACAATGAAGATGATGGAGGAAAAAGAGGTTGAAAACAACGATGGCTGAAGAGGAACCATGACAAGATTAACTCAAAAAATACAAACCAAAAAAGAAGTTGCTTAATTGTGAGAAATTCTGAATCGTTGAGGATTCACATTAAAAATTGAAATCGATTTGAAAAAGTTACTAAATGAAGGAGCCTGATCCATATGTATCAAGAACAAAAATTGAACAATTTTTTTTTGAAGAAGACAATAATGGAGAAGATAATCCCTACCTATTAAGATGTTTGAAATAGATTGACTGGAGAGAGAATTTTTTTGAAAATCAAATTGATTTGAAAACTGTAACTGCTAAGAATGTGGAGTGAATTTAGGGAGAGAAAAAAGGAATGAAAAGGGGAGTGGTAAATGTGGATTTGGCTGTGGATTTTATGTATCCGAAATTTTTAGGAATTGGGAGAAATAAGGGATTGGTGAAATATTTTTAAAAGGTAGGAATAAATGGAGAATAAGGTAAGTTAATGTGTGTATATAAGTAATTTTTCCTTTTCTAATTATTTTATTTATTTTCTTGATTTTATGTTTTATATAATTTATTTAAATGAATTAGCTTACAAATTATTTAGAGAGAGTTGTTTGTTACTAAATAAATGTAACTATTTGTATTTTGAACAATTTATAAAATTGCATACATATTAAAACTACAATTTGCAATTTTTATTTTTATTTAAATTTTGAAAAATAGTAAAAAGTTAAAGTAACTATCAATTTTTTTTTAAAAGCGGTAAAAAGTGCTCTTTAGTGAATTAATAATTATTTTTATTTTTATTTTTAAAAATAAATAATATTACTAATTTATTATTTAATTCTATTACATGTAATTAATAATTTTTAATTATTTTAAAAAGCCTGTTTTTTGTGGTGCTGACACATAGAATCACCTCTCCTATTAATATATATATATATAGATTACGTGATCTGTATCTTTTTGGCCAACTCCAATAAATTGAGAAATCTATTATATAATTGATTTTACTTGATGTTTTTAATTGGGAGGTCACATTTGAGAAAATATATTTGATTTCTCCATTGTCAAGTTGAAGCATCAAATTAGGTTTCAATTAAACTAAAAATTTGTATTGAAAATCAATTGGGCGTTTCTCAATCTGGTTAGAATAACTTGGAGTCGTCGATTATGAGGATTAGGTGGATCTAGAACTAATCCAAATTAATTATGGTATAAAAAAGTTGAAGAAGATAATCATGTATGTCATATTTATATCATTGTATATCATGTACGTATCTTGTATATATTTTATGTGTATCATGTGCATCAATTTTATACATAAAATACAAGTAATATACATATGATATATATGTGACATATATGATATACGCCTAAGTCCTAAGATGTTTATAACATACAAGTAGGGGTGTACAAGCCAAACCGTAAGTCAAATCGAACCGACGAACCAAATCAAAAAAAAAAAAGATTTGTGGTTTGGATTGGTTGGTATGGCGTTGAAAAAAAATCCGACCACTCTTGAATTGGTTTGGTATTAAAAGAAAAAAAGTCAAAGCGAACCCAAACCAAACAAACATACTATATATATATATATATATATATAAAAGATATGTACATCAGTACATGTATACAATTACTATAATTATATATAGGAGTGGTATAAATCGAAACTAAGGGTGAACAATTTTTTTCTTTGCCGTGTTTGTAGATAGAATTTGGAAGAAATTGACTTTAAAAAAATATGATTTATATTCATAAGTTTTAAAAATTATTAAAAATATTCATAAGTTTGTATTATTATTTTATATGAATGAAAATATTTCGTGAAAAGTTATGATAACGAACATAATTAATATGAATTTGAAAAAAGAAGAAAATAAAAGGAAAATATCATTGATTTGTATACGAAAAACTATTATTACTACTTGTAATTGGAAGTGACTTTGAAGAGTAAGCTCCGATAAAAATTATATAAAATATGTATATACTGGTGTAAATTTTGTACAACAAACTAGGAATGAAATTTAATCCAATACTACAAATGATGGACGCTTTTATAAAATATAAAAGTTTGGGGTGATCTTTAAATTTTTTAAAATTTCCAAATACTAGGCTAGGTTTGGCCACAAATTCTCAATATTCTTGGCAAGTTATTTTTGGGTGAAGGTTTGGTGAAGTTTCACCATACGTTTGGCCACAGATTTTTCGGAGAATATTTGTCTATTTCAAAAAATATGATTTATACCCATAAGTTCTGAAAATTATTAAAAATACACATAAGTTTGTATTATCATTTTATAGTGAATATGTTCCGTTAAAAAAAAATAACTTTATAACATAGTTAATAACAATCAACAACAACAAAATAACAATATGGGCAAGAGCAATTCATCAATCACATACTCAAACTTGTCACTGATTTAGTTGAAATTATAATTCATTAAAAATAAATTGTTCTTTTGTCTCAATCTTGTCACTCAAATTATAACTCAAACTTTTTCGGAGGAGTTAGATAAATATTACTTGGAATTAATAAACGATGAGTATTTTTTATAAAATATAAAAATTTGGAGTAATTTTTAAATTTTTAAAATTTCCAAATACTAGAACTTGACCCAAATACTAGTTTTTTCTAGCTAGCGTTTGGCCCCAAATTATAATATTCTTGGCAAATCATATTTGGGTGAAGTTTCACTATGTATTTGCCTCCAAATTTCCCAAAAATATTTGACTATTTCACAAAATATATTTATACCAATAAGTTCTAAAAATTATTAAAAGTACTTATAAATTTATACTATCATTTATAATGAATATTTCTGTTTAAGAATAACCTTATAATATAATTGATGATAATTAACAACAACAAATAACAATATAGGCAAGACAGTACATTAATTGCATATTCAAACTTGTCATTGATTCAGTTATAATTAAAACCATTAAACACAAATTATTCTTTTTTCTCAATTTTATCACTCAAATTAGAACTCAAACTTATCCGGAGGAAATAGTAACAAATATTAGTTGGAATTAATAAATGATATATATTTTTTGTAAAATATAAAAGTTTGGGGTAATTTTTAAATTTTTTAAAATTCCTAAATATTAGAACTTGGCCCAAATAGAGTAGTAGTTTTTTCTAGTATTTGAAACTTGGGACTTGGCAAATATATTTGTCAAGTTGTATGACCAAAACCACTTTCCAAATTTTTCCCAAGTATTTTTGAGGCCAAACGAGTCCCTAGTATTTGAGAACTTGCAATGTTTGTCAAATATATTTGCCAAGTAATATGATTAAATACCACTTTCTAAGTTTTTTTGGAAGGTTTTCCTAAACATATTTGTTACCAAACGGATCCTAGTTTTTTCTAAAACTTGGGATGTTTGCCGTATATATTTACCAAATAATATATGACCAACCAATAGTTTCTAAAAATTTTCCAAACATATTTATGACCAAACAGGTTAAGTGAAAATTGGGAGCATCTAGAACTTATTAGAAATTACTTGAAGGAGACCATTATGAAGATTGGGAGCATCTGGAACTAATCCAAATTCATTGTGGTATAAAAGAAATTCGAAGAAGATAATCATGTATGTCATATTTATATCATTGTATACATGTACTGATGTACACATCTTGTATATATTTTATGTGTATCATGTGCATCAATTTTATACATAACATACAAGTGATATACATATAATATACACGTGACATATATGATATATACCTAAGATGTTTATGACATACAAGTAACACATGAAACTTTGAAGTATAATATTCGATCCAAAACTACTTCAAATGAGCACCAAATCCTCCCAATCTCGAGATATAAGTTTATCAAAATGTTCCCAAGAATTGGAATAATACAAAGTTGAAAATTATTTTGATTTATCAAACCCAAATTTCAACTTCATTAATAATGTCAATAGTGTCAATTTAATTTAACAATTCAAGCTTCATGATTCTATAAAAAAACGATTCCATTTTCAGATTCAGACATAAGTTGTAACTATAGAGCCTTGTGATTATGGAAACTGTTTTATACCATCTTCTCCTCGATGTGGTTTTAGATAATTCCTCTCTTTTTCTTTCAATCCATTTAAAAAGAAAATTCTTTAATTTTTTTTCTTAAATGTTATATACCAAAATAAATGGTATTACATAATTGAGATAGAAAATATAATACTCTCCGTCCTATTTTATAAGACACTTTTCAAATTTCGATATTTAAACAAGTCAATTTTTATCGTAAGTTTTTCATAGATCTTTTAAACATTTTGAACTATCAATTATTGTAACTTATAATACTTTTTACGTAGCTTACAAATATATAAATTTCATTTTCAAAAAATTTGAAAATTTCATGCGCAAATTATCGGTCAAACTTAAACTATTTAATTTTTGAAAAAACGAAAGTGCCACATAAATCGAGACACGTGATGTAATAATATTGGGCAATATTTTGAAAATTTTCCAAGAAAAAAAATCATATAAATTAAGATCAAGGGGTAATCAATCATATACTCCCCGTTTTAATTTGTTCGCTTATTTCTGATTTTATCTGAAAATTTAAAAATAATAATTTTTTAAAAATCTTGTAATCTTGAAAAATATATAAAATACACTGAAATATTTTTCATGATCTTGAACATTCATATAAACAAATAAAATAAAATAAATACTAAAAATAATATTTCTTCTGTTTTAATTTATGTGACATATTTTAAATTTAGAAATTCACTCAAGTCTATTTATAACCATAAATTTTTCATATATTTTTTAAATATTTAAATTATCAATTAAGATAACATATAATACTATAAATTCCATATAAACAAATTCTTGATCAAACAAAAAAAACATAAACGGTTTAACCCACCAATACTATTAAACTAAACTCTCTCATGGATCATGATGATCACGGAAGTACTGTCTCTGTTTTCTAACACGTGAATGACTATCATACTTATATCCTCTTTCTAAAATTTATTTGTTTCAATTCATCTTCTCACCTGACCTGTACCTTACCATCTTAAGTATTAACATCCCTTTATTTAGCTCAACTACCTACCCCTCAATTAATTTATTTTCATTCAAATCACAATGAGTTATCAACATGTTCATGAAGGTCCTTACCCTGACTACCCTCCACCAGGTAACAAACATTTCCCTATATTCCAATCAAACATCGATGGATGTGTTTGTGTATTTTTTTGAGAATCTGACTTAGGTGTGGGTATCGAAAGTGAATTGATCAATTGATTGTTGTGTGATTGAACTTAATTTGTGTTTTGAATTGAAATTTTTTTGTATTTTAGGGTATGGACCACCACCGCCACCGCCACCACAACCACAAGGGTACCCGGGGCAAGGGATGCCACCGCCACCGGGATTTTATAACGGAGGGTATCCTCCTCCACCACCACCTCCTGGGCCTCAAGGTTATCAGGGGTATTTTAATGATCAGTATCCTCCACCACCACCACCTCAGCATATGTATCATGATGGTGGTGGCTATTATCGTAATGACGATGGATGTTCTTCATTTCTAAGAGGATGGTATGTGCTCTTTCTAATTATGTGTTTGAGTTTTTGTTAATAATGGGTTGTGTGAGTTTAGTCACATCGTATGTTCTTATGTCCGGATAAAGGAAGAGGGTTGTGGTTAGGCTGGTAGTTAGCGTTAAGCTAGCCAATTTCATGATGTGATGGTAGAGTCTGGGCTGGTGGATATTAGGGGTGTGTTCGGTATGATGGAAACTGTTATTTACGAAAATAAGTGGGTTTCTTACTTATTTTGCTGTGTTCGGTATGCAACAACAACATACCCGGTGGAATCCGACAAGTGGGGTCTGGGAGGGTAGGGTGTATGCAGGCCTTACCACTAATCTTGTGTTCGGTACACAAGCGAAAAATATTATCCTAAAAACATTTGTGTATAATCTAAGACAAATACTAAAATATGAAGGTGGAGGGTAGGGTGTGTTGGGTGGTGGCCTGGTGGGGATGAGGGCTACGAGGGGTGGGGGTGAAGATGAGGTGTGTTGGAAGGTGGGAGCACTCTATCAATGTTGAGTGCCTATCCTGTTTGTTGAGAGGCCAAAATGCAACATATTCTAGACTCCCACACTAGATAACCAGAAAGTCAAGCTAATAATAAGTGAGGATATTGCTTCATTTATGATCATTGGTTAGGTTAAGTTCTGATGTATGTACATTTTTTAAGTCATCTAGAACTTGGTGTTTGGAGAATAATCATCAGGAAATGGATTTAGTGGTGAATCCATATGAAATGAAGGGAGAAAGATAGAAGATTATCTGAATTACAGCACGAGAACCGTTTATCTCTTGGGCGTATTTGGATTTGTTGATCTCAAGTTCTGTTTTGTGGCAAAAGGGTATTAGAACTGGATCATGACCAATTTTGTTATTCTAATATTTGTCTCTGCATGAGTTGTTTGTATGCTGTGATGCTTTTGCCACATAGATTGCTTTCGGTAAAAAAAAAAGGCATTAGGTGAACAGACCAGGTGAGAAGACGGATCTCTCTCCAGTGTGAAGTGTTCTATTATGTTAGTCAGTTATCATATAAGAAAAGAATGCAATAAGTAAACAAATAATGAACATAGTGCTTGCAGAATGAGTTGTTCAAGGAGCAGACTCTAGGAATCTATCTCTTTTGTTTGCCATTGCCATAAGCGTAGCCGTAAATTCATATGAACATCACAATTTGGTTTTAGTATAGCACCTTTGGAATGGCCAGTTGCAAAAAGTGAGTGAGCTGCATTCTTTCCATTTTTCCTGGTTAGAGACATTCTACCACATTCGACACAACTCAAATTTTCATGTTTTTGGGAACTTGTGTGTTTGAAGAGTAGTCATGAGGAATTTAGATTGCTGATTAACCCATGCAACATGACACGGTGGATGGTCAAATTGAAAAGATCCTTTATGATAAAACCTATTAACAACAGAAGAATCATTCTTTTCTTTTGGTGTATTTGTATTCATTTATCGTAGTTTATGTTTTGCGGCGGAGGATTCTGGACAGTTTCATGCTGGGATCTGAATGGATCGCCTAGTTGAGGTTTTAGTTAGGAACTTAAGTAGAAAGGTTTTGTTGACTTGCGTGCCTTGATGTATTATCCTAAATTTTGTCTTGTCATGTGTTGTTTACAGTCTGCCATTTTTTTGCAACATATAACTGTTCTGAGTAAACAATGCTTTAGGTGAACTGTATTAGTAATGAGTACAAAAACATAGTTCTACGGCTAACGGCCCACTCTTAGTTGGTAGCGTGTCAAAAATTGTTGGAATATCCTTATAATTTATGCATGTGTTTTCTTACATCTGATGTCATTATGATTACTTCTGTCTAATGCCAATTAGAGACGGGGTAATTTTGAGAGAATAAGGATCTCTTCCTATGTGTAGTTCTTTTCTAATGTTTTTCAACTATCATAAAGAAAATGAATTCGACAAGTCAGTAAATATAGGAATAGTGCTACCTGAATGAAGCCGTTCAGGCAAGCAGATTCAAAGAACTCAGCTCTCTTATTTGTCCCTCTTGTAAGCATTGCCATCAGTTCACTGGATCAACAAGATTTGGTTATGTCTTACCTTTGGTATAACAAGCTGCACATCATGATTCTTGCCAAGTTTTCTGGTTGAAAACATTCTCCAACCTATTAGCAAAACTCATTGTCTTGTCTATCTTCTGCTTAGCACTTCAACATGATTAACACAGTCTTTTGGTTCTTTCTTATTAAGACATCTTTTTCTTTTTTTTTTTGATAACCGAGGAATCTCCAAAGTGTCAGCTAGTGCACGGTTTGAAACTCAGAGGATAATGGACCTTTCTTCCTCTTTATCTTCTTCCCTGAAAATACTAGTTTTTGTCCAATGTAGAGTTCGACCTCGTGAGATGCGCCTAACCCACAGTTGGGTGCTGCTCTCTTGACACTAGACCAAAACCCCTGGAGCTGATTAAGATGGCCATTGTTGCCATCCTAGAGAACCATCTTACTCAGATTTCAACTATATTGCCTATACTTGGAGTTTCTTACTTGCCCTGGGATATACTTGAAGAAGGTCAATTCAATGTTTGAACATGAATCAGTTAGCCATTTGTTCATCTTGTAGCTAACAACACCAATGAGCTTTTCCCCTCGTTATTTTGTGAAACCACAAGAGGTTTTTATTTCTGTCCTAGTCTTATTTCATGTCTGCATTAAAATTCTTTCATCTTGTGGCTTAAAGCTGCATTTCGCTTTTGCTGCTCATAAAGTCTTTGTGAACCTGCAAGGAGCTTCTGTTTTCCATTTTTCTGTTGCAAACTTCAGGTTCAGAATTGTTTTTGTCGGATCGATTTCTTTAACTCTATATTGATATGAGTATCTCTAAATTTGAAGGAGTAAGAGTAATTTAACCGACAAAAGATTGCATTACAGAGAGTTTCTAAGGTTGCCCTTGGTAGAAAGAGTCAAAGAGGTGTTATGCAAGTGCATTTTCATGTTTTAACTGCCGAAATCATTTTTTTCCCACTTGTTACATCTCAACCAGTGAGCAATCCTTGCAAGCAGTATAAGTTTGGTGAATTTACGTAAGCTAATGCAATGCTTTACGTGTTATTACATCTCTGTCTCTTACATGTATTCAAATTCTTGCTTATGGGGGGATGGTTAAAAGGAAGGAAGAGGGAGAGTTACAAGCTGAAACATAGAAGAAAAATAATAAGATAAATAGGGCAGGTTAGCTAAGAAATTTTGAGCATTATCACATGCGAAATAGACGGAAAAACTAGACGCTGATAAGGTGACACATTACTTGATTAAGATGCAAGAAAATCACAATAAACACACACACAACAGGAGTGTATATATTTTTGGTTTTGATTTTCGATCGCTTACATCTCATCTATTTATCCTGTTTGCTTAAAACTGATGTTTTCTGCAGTTTGGCTACTCTTTGTTGTTGCTGTCTTTTGGAGGAGTGCTGCCTCTAGTTCGCTGGTCGCCATCTTATTGGTTCGTCAAATTGCTACGACTTGTGGGCATAATCTTGAAGATATCATCAGACTCCTCTCTGCGAATTACGTATGTGCGAAGAACTTGTACTGTCAAAATATTTATATTGTTAGTTTATTTTGTGTTGTGGCAATTGAATTATGAAGGATGCATTTGTGCTAGAAATATTATTTACACAACTTCTGGCTTTCCTAAGATGTAATCTTCCTGTTACTGTCATGTTTGTTTGTGAATGTCATGTTGCTTGTAATTACAGATCATATAATTTTTTCTCACTTAGAGCCAATATATTGTTATTAAAGGGAAAATGGTCTAATATACCCGTGTAATATCCACCAATTGGCGTAGTTTTGTCCTAAACTTTTTTGGTCCAATATTGTCCCTTGCTTGGGGAAATGGTGCATGTATACCCTCCCACTAATGGTGCTTCAATGGGGAAATAAGAGTTTGTTTAGTTGGTAAGATAAAGAATAATAATTTTAGGATATTCAATGCGATTATTTTATCCTATATTTGATAATTTTACATAAAAGATAGAATAAAATAATCTCATGAAATATTCTTATCTATCTCATCCCACCAATCAAAACGACTTTAAATGAGTTATATCAATGTATTAATTCCTTCAAGAAGTATAATTTTTAAGTCTTTCATTTGGTGCTAAATTTCTCTGAACTAATATAGAAGATAGCCGTCTCTTGTTAGGACACTCAAATACGAAGGAAATGAAGCCTTTTAACTTAGCTAAATATATATTCGTCTCCCATACCATGGCGGATCAAAACTTAAAGTTTATCGATTCAATAGTTTTAGGTTATATATGATAATAATTGAATTTACAGATAAATATTTCAATATGTTTATAAATTTTTTTATTGAATTTTGATGAATGCATGGATCACCCTATATGTTATTACATGATTTGGGTGAGCAATACGGTGAAGTCATTATTTATCTTCACATACATGATTCTTTGATCAATTTCAAAACTATTTAAAATCAATCACAAACAGACTTAGGGATACGCGGGATAAGATAAAATATCTTAGAATTAAATTTGAAATAAAATTTATATTGTATTTAATTTATAGTACTAAATTATTTTATCTCATCTCCCATATTGAATAAAGAGAAATGAGATAAATTAGTTCAAAATTTATAATCTCAAAATAATTTAATCTGTATATCAAATGACCCTAGAATAATAATATTGTGTTACATGCCTAGCTAACTCGCCACACCTCCAAGGTAAGATTGTGTTATTCCCTCCATTTGAGGTGTTGTGTACGCAACGCTATTCTGTGAAGATAGAGAAGTTGTTTTCGATAGACCTTTATTTCAAGTAAAACATGTATTTCTTTTTAAAAAGAAATCAAGTATGTAAAACAAATCCAGTAGTGAAGATTTTGAAGAAGAGAATAGTAGCAATAATGAATAATACGATAACCACGATAAAAGAAATAACAAGTAATACTAAAATCGAAGAATATAGCATAACTCATTATGATTATGTATGTTTTGCAGGCTGACTATGGTGTCACCTTATGGCTTCACCCAGTCCTCTGGAAGCAAGAATTAGCAGAAGATACAAGTACCATACATACAAATAATATTGCTAATGTATATTATATACATATATGTGTATCTTAATAGAAATGTTCTAAAATAATATTCCGAGGGTTGGACGGTCTAAGATAGCTTCTTCTGCCCTCTTTTTTAAGGATAAATTTGTATCCTTGTGTTATAGTCAAAAGTAAGACCAAGCCCCCCTCTTGTGTGCGTATTCCGATATATAACACCCCAGACATGAAAATTTTAAAAAATAAAAATGGAAATGTTACATTTTGGGATTTGGTAGTTGGTACTACTAGTCTTATATATGTTGCTAAATGTCAATTTTCCTGTCCCCGATTAATATGGATAATGAATTTATGATTAATAACCACTATTCAATATTCATATGTTCTTTTTATTTCTAGAAATTCAATTTCCTATTCAAGGTTTTTGATGGTTCTGAATTTGTTTTTTTTTTTTAAAATTTGAACATGAATGTTTTAGTTTGTAAAAGAATACCATTTCTTATGATTTGGGTGTTCTTATAATTAGTGACTTACATATAAACTGAAACTTCATAATGTTTTGATTATATCGCTCTCATCATAATGTTGGAATTAAGTATTGTTCAATACTAGATGAATGTCTTGCTTTCAGAGGCGTATTCGGGATTTCAATAAGATGGGATTACGAAAAAATGCATCTTAAATATAAATTTGATCAGTTTGACTTTTAGGTTCTTAATATGAGCCATTAAATTTTAAAAATTGCAGGTCTGTTATAAAATAATATATTGTGGATGTCCACTACATCAAGAAGTTACTCCATTATTTTCCTCCATTATGAAGATAACCATAACCTCCACCTTTATAACCATTATTCTTGTAATCTTTCACTTCCATAACCTCCCCATTATATTCATGTTAATGTCATGTTTATGACTAACCTTTTGTATGCCTCTATGTTACACTATAAATAGAGGCATAAGGGTTCATATTGTAGACACTTGAAGATTTGGTGAACACTTGAAAGAAAGAAAGTTAGTTATCTAATATTGTTCCTCTTGTCTTATATTTTTCTTGTCTTCATCTTTATATCGTTCTTTTGTTTTTAAAATATATTGTGGATGTCCACTACATCAAGAAGTTACTCCATTACTTTCCTCCATTATGAAGATAACTATAACCTCCATAACCTCCACCTTTATAACCATTATTCTTGTAACTTTTCACTTCCATAACCACCCCATTATATTCATGTTTATGACTAACCTTTTGTATGCCTCTATGTTACACATAAATAGAGGCATAAGGGTTCATATTGTAGACACTTGAAGATTTGGTAAACACTTGAAAGAAAGAAAGTTATCTCATATTGTTCCTCTTGTCTTATATTTTTCTTGTCTTCATGTTTATATTATTCTTTTGTTCTTAAGTTTTACAATAAGGTCCAAAATATATAATACTACAAGTTATAAGTTTTAATATACATATTTAATTTACTTATATAAAAATTATACAGTGCTAAAATTTTTAGGAATTTTTCAATATAACACACTTGAAAATTTTTGAAGGATTAAAGAAAAAAACAAAATAAAAATTAGTTGAAATAGCAAGTGTAACCAATAACCACTTGGAGAGGTGTAACTCCAAAAGACAAGATAGATATAAGGTATGAATTTCTATCCTCACTTAGAGAGGTACACCCAAGCATCACCATATTATTATATGATACTTTGAATGTGGATTTACACATCTGTATTTAAATATTTTTTTAAAATATAACACTACTATATATGATCTAGAAAGAAAAGCATGGATTCACGTGAACCCACGACACCCCCTCTAGATACGTTCCTTCTTGTGACACAAACATTTGGGGACATATATATTAAGAATTTTTTTTTAAAAAGTAGGAACTAGTGAGATTTTTTCAAATTCATATTTTTCTAATCTTGTTTTTTTTTTTTTGGCTTAAAATAATCTTGATGTCTCTTTGGAATGATGAAGGAAAAGGAAATCAAAATACAAAAAGAATGTTTTCACAATAAGTATCCAACTTCTTTGAGTTATAAAGTTTAAATATTTGTAAACTCAATAAATGTTTCATCTTTTTGTGGAGAAAGTTATTTTATCTATGATTTTTCATGTATGAATGCATTTTGAGGTTGAAAATCAGGTTTATGTTACTCTATTTGTGTAGAGAATAGTTTTTGTTCATTGCGTATATCAAATTAAATAATGTATCGGTAACATGTTTGTTTAAAAAGAACTGTTTTAAAAACACAGATTGATGATACATTGAAGAATCAACAAGAAATGAAGGATGTTTTAGAACTCCAATCCTCAGATACAAATATTCATCTAACTGCAAAAACAACTGAGCATAAGAAGGTACTATTGTCATCGAAAATTCAATATTATTATACATCAACTTTGTATTGATACATCAAATTGTGTCAATAGAATACATTGCAGTTTAATTTGTGTGTATATAATACATATCATTTATGTTACTTCAACATTGTTTTATAAAATAATTTCTGTGTATATGATACTTTGCAATTTTTTTCTGTGTATATGATACATTTCATTTCAAGATACAAATAAGTGTTGATACATTAAAGTTGTGTGTATGTGATACATTGATACATCAGGAGTTTTTGAAACATTAAAAATTGTGTGTAACTTGCAGTTTAATGTAAGCTGTGTTTGATACATTAACGTTGTGTGTATAAGATACTTTACAGTTTAATGTATCATTACTTGTACAATATGCTATTATTCAGGATGATGCATCAGGACAAGTGCCTCAACATCTCTTTGAAGGAACAAGAAATGAAGATGCTTCAGATAAAGTTCAACAAAACATCAGTCAATCTGTGCCAGATCCGGTTACATTTGATACATCGGTAAAATTATTATTTATATTTCATGTATCATTTATATTTCATCTGGTTCATCAAACCTTATTAAAATATTAACTTAAATCATATATGATTCTACCATATCTGGTACAATATCATCTGAAACTCGAGAAGCCATAGATACACTTATTGCTGATCTAGAAAAATTGCCTATTCCTGCTAAACCAATTAGTGCGGTAAATCCATAGGAGTTAACTGGCAACCACAGTTTCCTTTCGGACAGTCAATTACCCACTGATATTCCAATCACAAAGATTGTTGTTGGAAGCGATACAAATACTCATATGGCACGTAACAGGATACCTTCAAAAAATTTCAAATCTCCTTATTTGACTTCTTTTGGGTCAAGCGAAAAGGAAAAAGAGGTCTTGGAGGATGGCATTCGTCTGTATTTTCTATTTGAAGGTTGTGGGATTACAAACCAACAACCGTCTTATCTGATTGATGTATATTCAGTGGGTTAATATAGGTCTTCTCAAAACTCATGCCAATAAGTAAGTTTTGTATTTATTTTTGATAATTTACTACAGTTGTTCCATTTTGTAATAGCAACTCTTGAATACAATTAATAATACAAGAAACCAACAGAGGATAAGTACAGAGCAAAAGCCTCTTCATTTGGATTTGAGATGATGGATTTTGTTGTTGCATTTTCAATCTACAAAAAATGGTTTTATGCCATGTCACAGCCTAAAAAATGCTGGATTGATCAGGTAAAGTTGCTATGTATATGTATATATAATATATCAGATACATTTATTTTAATGTATATGATACATTTAAGTTTCATATACCACTACCAGTCTATCACTTTCTTTTTCATCATTTTTATTTTCAAATGTATAATTATGTTTCTAATATTTTGTGGAGCACATCGATGTTGTTTTTTACTACCTTTATAAAAAATAAAAATTTTGCAGCATGAATCAATACAAATACACAACAGTCAATTGTTTGTTCAATACACACATCCACAATACCCATGAAAGGTACTATAACACTGAGGCTGATGATGATATTAGTACCCAAGAACACATTGACCGTGTGTCGGTTGTATCTGTACATGAGAGGTCAATCACCAACATCATGAAAGGATTTTCAATACCAGCTAGATTACCATGGCATCTTGTGGACGATGTTTACATTTCGGTTAACTGTGATGGACAGTTTCATTGGGTGTTGGCTGTTGTTGAATTGAATCAGAGGTTGATACGTGTGTATGACTCTTCTCTAGGCACAAGGAAAAAAGTATATTATGAGGAGATAAAAAAATTATCAAGGATGCTACCTTTTTACCTCCTTGACAGTGGTTTCTTCGAAAAAATTGAGTGAACAAACTGGGCAGAACTTGATGCATATAAGGACAAAGAAACTGGTACAGTTTTAGAGCCACATCATCCTTTCAATGTTGAATTTTCCCAAGACATCATGCAACAAGAAAGTGATAGCCTGTAAGTATTTATATTCTTGACTATAATCATATGTGTAAGCTTTTTTTACAAATTTATATTCTGCATTTTGTTGAAGGGACTGCGGGTTATATGTAACTACATTTGCAGAGTTTTTGAGTGACCAAATTGTTATACCACATGATGGTTATCTTTCAAGTTTTCTATGCAATAGATATGCAGCATTGTTGTGGAGATACGATAGCGACAAGGCCAAGGGTGGATACATTAGTGAGAATGACGATCCACAAAAGTCTAAGGGTGAATTTACAACACCACCGGAAGAAGATTCGGTTAACAAAGAGTAGTACTCAACCATGTTTGCATAAACAATGTTATATGTTTTTTTGTTTTTAAGACAAATTCGCTTAAGTTTTAGACCGTTTCTCTAAAAACTTATTAATATTACAATATTTTGTTATTTATTAAAAATTTGTATTTTCAATATATTGCTTTAGATACATTATACGTTGTTGCTTTATAACGTTAAGCTTCACACTCCATATTGATTGAGTTAAAGTAATTTGATGGTTTAGATACAAAATTAAGTATATGATACATAAGTTTAATGTATATGGTACATGAATTTTATTCACCTATATCAATTACATACATGTATCTGGCACATGAATTATATCCATGTATATGATACATCAACACACAAATTGTAACAAACTATTAAATTGAACAACAACACTACTAAGAAAAAATATATCAAAATTACTAATGTACCCAATTCAGTTTTAATGTATATGATTCATTACTAGTTTTCCCAGTATATGATACAAAAAACGGTAATGTATACTATACATATCTTATACATTTGTAAAAGCCAAATTTGAGACACTTTATTTTGTTTAAATTATGAATCAAATAGTGAATCAATTTTTGATGCAATTACACAACAATTATTTTTCAAAGTTTATACGTTCATAATTATTTATTTATTCAACAGTATAAGAATAATTTTATATTTAATATAGCATTGACACACAAATCTCAACAAATTATTTAGTTGAACAACAAATATCATAACAATTAATGTATTAAATTAGATTATGTAAACAATACACTTTATTTAATCCAAATATTAAGGTGAAAAATCTCTACAAGTGTAATTTATTGAGCATGAACACAAATGTCTTTTTTAACAAAAAAATTTCACTTCTCTTTCGGGAAAAAAAGTACAAGTTCTCCTGTTGTGACCTTCTTGTCCACAGCTCCCACAAGAATTCTTGTTCACTGTTAATTTCTCATCCACATTGTTCTTTCTTCGTTTTCTTGGTCGTCCAACCAACCTTCTGTACCTAGGTGGCAAGACAATTTCATCTAAAACAAGTATGGAATTGACCAATCCTCCTTATTTGGCATTGAAACCATTGTAACCTCACAAGTTTTTGCTAATGCATCAGACTTGTAGTAATCAGAGCAATATGGATGCATATCTGTAACATTCTTGTGCTTTAAAATTGCAATTGCGTGTGTGCAAGGTATTTCATCTAGTTGAAATCTTCCACACGCACATACTTTCTGCTCAAGGCATACAATGTATCTTCTTCCAGCTTCATACACTGAGAAAATATATTCAGACGATGGAACAACCTGAAAACACTAAGAAGTTAGTGGTACATTACATGAAATGACATTTTTGTATCCTTTCCAAAGCAATGCTGATCAAACAGTTAAATGATTTGAATTTTTGATACATAAAATATAAAATTATGGATATTGATAAATACCTTCATCTTTGAACATTTAGATGTGTTTACAATAAATACCTCTTCAAATCTTCTGCCCAATGCGTCCTTTGTATATGACGCTATTTCTCTATTTTTTACAGTTTCAAGAACCAAATAGAAGTCTAGCCTCTTCCAAGAAATCTAATATAGGTAACTGACATGCCTTAATAAGGCATTCATTGATACATTTTGCGATCTTCAAAGTCATCATTCTACCTTTGTTTACTATTGAATGAACTCTCGACCACTTCTCATACCCAGCATCCTCAAGATAATTCTTCACCCTATGATCAACTTTTATCACCTTAGCCATTAATTTATCAAAATCCTCCTTTCGGTATGCCTTTGCCATTGAGTAGAATATATCACTTAGTGTGTTTTTGCTCCTTTTGAAGTTTGAACAAACATTCTTCCAAAGGTGCCATATGCATGCACAATGAAGTACATTTGGGAACACAATGCTTACACACTTCATAATACTTTCATTTCTATCTGATACAATACACATGTTTTCACGCTCGCCAAATGCATTTTTGAATTGTTCGAAGAACCATGTCCACGAACAGTCATTTTCAATGTCTACAACACCATATGCCAACGACAATATGCAACCTAATTACAAAGCAACACACATTAACTACTTGATACATAACATTTAAACTAAAGATACATTAATTATACATATAAAACAAGTTCACAATTATAACAATATTACAAAAGTCACACCTGCACCATCGAGTGTGCTTGCTGATACAAAAGTACCTTTGTAAGCCCCACCAAGATGTGCACCATCCACTACAACTACAGGTCTGCAGTAGTCGAACCGTTTCATCAATGGCCTCAAGGCTATGAAAAGGCATGAATTCATTATTTTCTGACTTGTGCATCCTTATATATGAATTTGAATACACATTATTTAGCGTGATATGTATCTCGGCATCTACTTTAGCATTTTTAGTGCACGTTCCTTAGCACACCATGCTTGCTGGTATGATATTTCAACTCCATAGAATTCTCGAATATCTTCAATTACATCTTTTGACATATGAATTCGTTTATGATTTATCAATTTAAGGGCAATCACATCACTAATAAACCTTACTCTTGCTTGTACTTTTTTTAGTATCCTATCCCGCATTGGACACGTATGTTCACTATTGAAGTATCTCACTTTGAATACATCAGATTTCTTTCTGCACGAAGCCTTTAAACTCCAGCCACATTCATCACTGAAGCACTCTAACACATACCTGTACAAATTTTTTCATCAGATTAATTCATATAATTGATACATTTCAAATATACAATGTTACAGGGTTTCATAACTTATCACATAATTATCCACATTAATGTATAATCCATAATAACGACCACAACAGTTTTTTACAAAAAATTTTTTGTATCAGATTCACAAGTTTATCACGATACACCTAATCCAATAAACAATACTAATCCTACTAATAATCATTACCAATTTGTTCAAATCATCAAACACCAACAAACTTATCCATATGATACATATACTAATTATACTTATGTATCACACACATTAGCAAATAGAAGTGTATCATCATTCATATATCTAGAAACTGAAGAAAACCAATTCAAATTAAAGATCAATCACTTAAATACCTTTTTTTATCTGATCTTTTCACTCTGAAATTGAAGTTGTTCTTTATTTTATATTTCGCCATTACATCGATGAGTGTTGCTTTATCCTTATGCAACTGACCGGTCTTCACATCCATACTCTTGGAATCAGTTATGTAATTTGTAGCATTTAATTCAGGAATATAATATGAATCACAAATTCTTAATTCAATCATAACAATAGCTTCTGTATCTCTTTCTGTACCTTCGACGCATACGATTTCTCCGGATGTACCATCAAAGTTATGTATCTCTCCACCCATTTTCTCTATTGTATCAATACATAGTGGATACATGCCAAATCCGGGCTCATTCCTTTTTATTTCCAAATACAATTTCACACCCATGTCGTTCTTGATTTTCAATAGACACAAGTTTTCTGCTACGACATATCGGATTTCAATATCTTTTCTAACATTATCGATATCCAACTCGGCTAAAATCAACGCTTTCAAATTCATAAATGTAATTGATTGTCCAACGATAATTCCATCAACTTTGTAACCTTCGTAATCAACATCACTCACCCAAATTCCAGAATGCCGTAACAAAATCGATATATTCATCTTCTAAAGCTGCTTTCTTCAAGTTCTTAGAATATAGCTCAATTTTATGACGATAATTGTTGATAGATGGAGAAGGTCTAGTTTGAAATTTGAATTTCTGAATCAATTAAGTAATGGGATGGAAGGTTAACAATCTGTCATGCGTGAATTATGGGAATTAAAATTATTAAACCAAATTTACGTTTTTCTTTCCTTTTTAAGCGCAACAACTCTTAATTAGAATGTATCATAACTAATGTATCCCGTAACTCCTTATGTACCCGGTTGCTCATTATTTTAATGGATTTATTGTAAAATGAAAACTAGAAGGAATAAGATGTTATTTATATCTTATACTATGTCATTCCTATAATTTATACTTTCTTTTAGAACTAGGTAGAGATGGCCCATGCAAGCACAGGCGCAACGTTAAAAGATTTTTGTAAGCTGGATGTACACAAACATATGCAAGCGGGCTAAACGCGCGCACACAAACATATATAGGGAGAGATACTATTAAATAGTTGGCAATACATTTTGTTTGTAGTTGTGAATGTATTATTTACATTGGATATATTTACATCCTAATCCTTCTCAAATTTTAAATCCCTGAAATCATTCTCTTGAAGCTTTCTCTTCATGATATAAATGATCCGATTGCCCCGAAATGACCTACATTTTGGCTACTTTTTAGTGTTAGTCAACGTATCTCATATTTACTTCACATCCTAAAGCCGTGCATGGATATTTTGTGCATGGAACTGCTAATTAATATTCACAGTTTTATATTGGATACTAATCAATAGGGTAGGCCTAAACACCACACTACACATATAGACACAAACCTCCCTCGTTATCGTATGTGCGACTCTCACCTCATACGACTTGCACAAAAACTCTAAAATTCCTTACTTGCACTATATCCTTTGGAAGCTGACTTAGAAACAATAGGATATCTTACCAAAGCAAGTGAACAGTTCAAAATTGATATTTTATGAGAACAACAACTATGTAACAATACATTTACTCAACCTCCTATACAAGTTGAAATGTGCATCAAACGAACATAAAGGACTAGAGGCTATTTCTTAGACTGGAAAAACTTCATTCTATCCTCTCAAAAGCTCCCTCATTTTATTGAGGTCTTATATTTCATCAGCATATCTATTTGCATCTCACCATAGAGTGTATCAAGTAAAAATGAATTAAATACGTTGTTGGACAAAAGTTGTAACTGAAGATGAAAATAGCACAAATTTGAGTAGAGAAACTGTTGACCATTGAAAAAATGAAAGACATGTGTAGATAATACCTTCTGATCTTCTTTTGTCATCTCAGTAACAACATTAAAACATATCCAATATAATTCTATAAGTGAATTTTAGAATTATGATGAAAGAATACCATATTAATTATTGTGAGTGACCAAAAAGCTTAGAAATGCAACATAGATGAATAAAAGTACAAAATAACAAAACAAAAATTGAATAATTTCAAACGTCAATTCAATGAGGTGAAGAAACTCCAAAATAAGCCCACAACACTGAAAGACTTACCAAACCTAGAAAGTCTATTCAGTTGGAATCAAATGTTTAGTAAAATTTTCTTCTATTAAATTAGATCAAGAACCCATATGAACAGAGAAGGTTTAAAAGAATCATGACGAAACAAGACCAAATTAATTATTGCATGTGACATAAAAGCATATTCGAGGAAACAACATTCTGAAAATCCAAAAGGGGACAACAAACTATAAAATAACTGTAACACCTCGGACCTCAAAATAAAGAAAATCCTAGTTGTTAGAAAACTGGTGCCAGTCACAGACCGTTGATGGGGTTCTGTCGTTAAGGCCTAAATATTGATGGCAGATCCCACCCATGGTCGACTAGTACGGTCCGTGGTTGGACCGACGGACCATAGGTGAGGGTCAACAGCCAATTGGAGGGAATTGGTTATTGGGTCAACTTCAAACGATAATATCTTTTAGTACATAATGAATTAGGTGGCCCATGACCTATCAAATTAAAGATAATTGAATCCTCTTTCCAATGCCACTAAATTTGCTAAAATCCCATTTCGGAGTAAAAAGTTATGCTCGTTTTAGTGAAGCCCTATCGGGCAAACCACGAACCACAACCACGGACGATGGTTGGTAGTCCAAACGACGGTACGTAGGTCCCTCTGTAGATGGCTTTCGTCAACTTTTAAGTTAGGGTCATTTAGGTATTTTCCCTATACATTAAGGCCCTTATACTACGTCGTTTAATGCCTAAACTACGTCATTTTACTCGGTCTAAGCCTAATAACTTAGTCAGACTAGCTAAAACCCTCATTCTCCAAAAATCATCCATATTTGGAGCAAAAAAAAGAGGAAAAGTCGACCAAACCTCCCAAGAACAAGCAACAATGTTCATTAAAGTTCAGCCCCGAAATCAAAAAGATTTCTCCGTAGATTTCATCACTAGGTATGTGGGATTTCACTAGTGGGTTCCTTTCATCCACTAGGTCCCTAGAAATCAATCAGTTCTTTTATTCTCCATATTTTGTTTAAACCTACGATTTCTAAAACCTTGGATATTTATTGTATTTTAGCTATTGAGGTATCCGAAATCGAAATAACATGTTTCTTGGAAAGTTTGTTTAGTTCATTGTATGAAACTCAAAACCCTAGTTGTGTAGATTCTCTAGTTAATGAATTACACTTGCTAGGTTAGTTAAACAGATAATCATGCTCTAAATTTTGAATGATACATTATCAGTATAAAGTTTTGCATTCTCAGATTACATATCAGTATTTTGAGCTATTCAGTTTGACTTGTTAAGTTTGCTCTTCCGGTTATTATTAAACTCTTGGTATGGTTTATACATTCAGACTAGCTGGGTAGTCCTCACTTTTTAGATAACTTCTGTTTAGCTTCCACATAGTTCATGTCTTACTTAATTATTTTCAGTATGCTTATGATATGCCAGACACATGGTGATCTTAGGGTCACTCGTGATCTTAGGTCCCGTGTTATGCGAAGGGGTAGCCGCGGGGGTTGACAAACTTGGTATCAGAGCATTAGGTTCAAAAGTCATAGGATGTCTAAAAGCCACACTAAGTAGAGTCTCTTTCATGGGTATCAAGTGCACCACATCTATGAGAGGGAGGCTATGAAGTGCTTTAAGGAAAACTCTACTTTCTTTGCTATTCTTATCGTGCGTGAGTATGAACTTTATTCAATCTCCTTCTAACTCATGCTTTTCACATTTCGTAAAATGCCTCCCAGAAGAGCTAACGCAAGGAATCAACCAACAGCTCCAGTAGACCCATTGAAGGAGCAAGTCATGCATGTCGAGTTTAAGACTCCTTACTAAGCACTTGCTCAGGCAATGACTACCCAAGTCAATCAGTAAGTTGTGGTCCCAGCTTTGCCACAAACTAACACTGCTACAACAAGAATTCAAGACCTTACTCAGATAAACCCTACAAAGTTTCATGGGTTTAAGTCAGAATAAGATCCATAAGAGTTTCTCGACGACATCTAAGAGGTAACAAACATTATGGGTGTCACTTAAGTTGAGAGTGCAGATTTGGCCGCCTATTAGTTGAAGGGAATGGCCTACACTTGGTACCAGCAGTGGAAGGAAACTTGTGGTATTAATGCATGTCCAGAAACTCTCTCAAAACCCTTCTCAGTCTCTACTCCAGTTGGTGACCAAGTTATAGCTAGACATGTATACAAAAATTGTGATGTCACAGTCTCTCTGAAAGTCACCTCAGCAGATCTTGTAGAGTTAGAAATGGTAGATTTCGATATCATTCTAGGCATAGATTGGTTACATTCCTATTATGCCTCAGTCTATTGTAGAACTAGAATCGTTCGGTTTCAATATCCAAATGATCTAGTCTTAGAATGGAAGCGTAGTAGCTCAATGCATATGGGTCGATTTATCTCTTACCTTAAGGCTAGAAAAATGATTTCCAAAAGGTATATCTATTATCTTATTTGGGTTAAGGATTCAAACATCGAAACCCCAACACTTGAGTCAGCCCCAGTAGTAAATGAGTTTCCAGAAGATCTTCCTGGAGTTCTTCCCGAAAGTAAAATTGACTTCAGAATAGATCTCCTTCCAGATACGCAGCCCATTGTTGACACCCAATTTTGACCATTCCCGAGAGGAGTTAATTTTTGAACTTCTTAATTTTCAAACAATTTGAAATAATCAGTTTTATATAACATGAATAAATAAGTAAATAAATAATAATATATATATAAATCCAACGCATCTTTGAGTTCTAAAGTGTTTTAGTCATTTCATAATATTTTTTAATAGTAAATGTATTTTATATGATTTTTTTATATAACTAGTATATTTTATAAGCAGCTGAAAACCATATAAAAAGATCTCTACATTGTTAAAATAGATATTTTGTTAATTTAGTTCTAGTTCGAATTATAGTTTTAATTTCGAATAAATTAGTTTGTATTTAAATTGATTATTTTATTTTTGTTAAAAACTAAGAAGCTCATTAATGCCAAATCTTGACCTTTATTAAACCCACTTAGATGACTAATTTTGGGCCTATTTGGGAATTTTCCAGCAACCCAAATCAAACCCAATATTTCCAGCCCACTTTTAAACCTCCCGACCCGACCCACTTTTCCATTCCTTATTCCAAAGAAAGCCAAAACAACACATACAATTCCCAGGCGTCAATAGTGAGCAGAAGCAGCGAAACGACAAGAAATCAATGGCGTGAACATGAAGACCGACGGAAAGCAGCGAGGAACAGAGAACGTACATTGTGATTTTTTTTGGCTCCTTATTCACGTCCCTCTCAATCCGTACAACACGCATTTCTCCCCTTTCCTCTTCCGGAATGGGTTGAAATCTCAATAAAAAGATGTTTATCCCAAATGGTGCAAGAAAATTGTGGTGTTTGAATTTCGAATGCACCCGTTTCCCCCCAGATTTCGAACCCTAAATTCCCTCTATATAAAGCTCTCTTCTCCTCATTTTTTAGGGCAGCCGCAACTCACATATAGAAGGAATAACTTAGAAAGGGTTCAACACGAAATAGGGATAAAGGAGACACACAAAATACATTTGAATAGAAAAGAGGCTGGCTCTATTTTTGGGTTTGTTCTTCTGCTCTTTCATAGGAGTTCTTGAAGTTTCGCATTGTGTGGTGGAGTAGCGCGATTCGGCTCATCACTGTTCCAGTTCGTTGCCCAGAAAAGGTAACAACCTTGTCTCTATTTCGTTTTCATTTCATTCCTTGCCTCTCGACTTTATGTTCCTTGAAGGTTCATGTTACTTAGACTATGCTTGAATATGGGCTGAATGAAGATAATCCTCCCTTTAATTGCTAGATATATTTATGTTATCAGGGTCAAATTTAATTTAATGTGTTGTTTTCTATAAGGAATATATCGAATACTCATCATATTCTCTGTTTTTGTTTTCTTTTTTTTTTTTGAAAATATGGGTTGTTCACTTGTTTTCTTTATGTATCACACTTCCTTTCTCTACAAACTTGATTATAGTTTCTAATGTTATTTGAGTGGTTAGTTATGTTGGTCCCATTACTGATTTTATTTGCATAAGAGTATGATTAGTGCTAGTTTTAAGTAATCATGTTGTTCTACATGTTAGCCTACACTCTATCTTCTTGTTCGATTATTGCAAATATGATTTGGGAGGTGTGATTATAGCTTTGATAAGGTGTGGTGTTTTATATTAAGGTTTCATGTTAGCTCTTAATATCTTTTTTTTTGCTCTTTCTCTTGAAACTAAAATTGACCTTTTGTGTTTAGTGTGGCTATGTGATTTTCCTTAATGCAATCTAGTTATTTTGAGCCATTTTTTTGTTTTCAAAATTCTCTGTCCAGCTGCTCTATTTCATATAGTACAAAGGAGTTTGGAAAGGTTTGATTAAAGTGTTCTTAGCATTATTTTTCAGATTTTGTGGGTCTGGTCATTGCATTTTTTGAAAGGGCTTAAAGTCAGTAATAAGGCTGTCCACAACATTAGTATTTTGGGTTATATTTTAGGATTGTATCTTTGGTTTAAATTTAAACCGAGGTCGCTCTCTATGTCTTGCTGTAATTGTTTGATTTCGGCATCTCAAAGTGGTGTTGACATCCATGGTCATTCTTTTGGCCTAGAATTCTAGTTTTAAGATAATGATGTGAGGTTAATCCGGTTTGAAATGGTCGTTTAATTCGGTTAAAATGGTTGCTTAGCTTTCGTGTTTTACCTCATTTTCGTGCTATTGTTCAACAGTCATCCTTCAAGGATATTCTTTTTTTTTTTGCCTATCCGTATTTACAATTGCTTTATATTTCACCATCATGTGTTCCTCCTGTTAGCTTAGCCTCTTTTTTTTTTTTTTTTTTTAAATAATAATAGTAATAATAATAATAATAATAATAATAGGATTTCTGGAAGCACATAGTGTGCATTGATCAATGCTTATTATCTATTTATTGCTTATCGCTCATCGTGTCACCACTTCCTCTATTCTGTTACTTCATACTTTGATTTAATATTATAATTCAATTGCATGTTTTATTTCTATTTTAATGTTGTATGCTGCCAGGTATTTCATTCTAATTTTATCTTCTCTTCTCGCATGTAAAACTCCTCCAAATCCTCATGGATTACATATCTTCTCCTCGCATTTTCCTATTGATAAAGGCCCAATACTCTCGTTCATCGAGTCGGCCAGCAAGAAAATAAAATACAGGTTGAAGATGGATAAACATGCTGAAAATTAAATTTTCAAGCTCTGAAGGGTCAAAAACAGGCTGATATACCTGTTGTATACACCGATATACGGTCAGAAAATATCATATACAGGGCAAAAACGTGAAAAAATAAAGGTGAAAAATGTGAAAATACCAACTTGAGACAAAATTACAGATTCGGGAATTCGAGAATTGGCGGTATACATGGTGTATACCTCGAATATACACTTAGTGTATATCATGATCAATGAAGATGGAAAAGGGGTCAAAAGCCCAATAAGTTATTATTATTATTATGTTTGCAGATTTAGGAATTTGGGCCAAAAGCCCAAATTCAATGTCTTCCTTTCCCCTCCTTTATTATTATTTTTTTATTGTATTTAACTAATACTTTGATTATCTTATGATTTAACTTAATTAAATTCCCCGAGAATAGTCATTTCATTTTATTTTCGAATTAAAGTAATATATATATATATTTATTTTATTTAATTTTTTTAAACAAAAATTTACTTGGCTTTTATTCTAATATCAGTCTTGTTGACATTTTATGAACTATTCCCCTTTAAAAAATTCTCCCTTAGTTCATTCCCCCTTAAGATAAATAAAGTGATAAAAATAATAATAGTAATAAATAAATAAGTTAAAATAAATGAGTTCTTTTACATAGTTAAGATTTCAAAAATTAGTGAGTTCTTTTACTTAGTTAAAATTTCAAAAAATTAGTTAAAATAAATGAGTCATTTTGCTTAGCAAGAATTTAAAAATTAGTCAAAGTAAATAAGTTCTTTTATTTAGTTAAAGTTTTCAAAAATTAGTTAAAGTAAATAAGTTCTTTTACTTAGTCAAAGTTTTCTTTCAACAGAAAATTAGTTAAAATAAAATGAGTTCTTTTACTTAGTTAAAGTTTTAAAATTAGTCAAAAATCACTTTTAGTTAAATCGCCGGTCAACCGCAAGTTAGCGGGCATTCCGAGGGCCTAACACCTTCTCGAAATGTACATTTGAACTCGAACCCTTGTTCAATTGATTTTATCTATTTAAGTCTTTTGAAAAATCTTGTATTTTTTTTCTTGATTTTTTTTACTAAAAATTAAGTGGCAACTCTGGCCTTTTGGAAACCCGATTTCTCTTAAACATAAGTTTAATCGGTTTTTCGAAAACTTAGTCATTTTCCGTTTTTATATATCTTGTTAAATAAAACAGAAATGGCGACTCCGCTGAGAATTTAATTAAGTTATAACCATAAGATTTGACTTGTTTGACTAATTGTATTAATTGCTAAATTGTTTATTAGCTCTCAACGTGTTTAAATTGATATAACTGTCATTACATTTCATGGCATATTCTTTTGAATGTACAGTATATTAAAGGACGGTTTTGCGGAACCGCAATCGGACTTTTTTATACTCAACCTTTTTTCGGAATAATCGACAATTTATTGGTTCATCATGCGTCCAATGGTTGTCATGAATTTCAGCCTAAGTTGTCCACTTGGGTTTCCGGTCTCTCAAAAGCCACTCCTAGTCAACTAGCATAGAGCGAAACCAAATCCCAACTTTTAGCGCATTTTGAACTAAGTTGACCCAACACCCAAGGCGTGTTGGGCCCATTAAAAGCCCACCTTGTGTCTATGTAGCCCATCTTGCCAATAAAGAGACAATTATATTTATGTGTTAATTGAAGTATATATATGTATTTTTAAAACAAATCAATTATCTAATGGGGGCCAGGGAAACTTACCTTTGTCTATTTTTTTTGTAGAATGAATCAAGTACATGAGCCTCTGAGAACCCGAATGGTGACTATACCTGACCCTTATCTCCAAGTTTGGTGAAAGTTCATAAACAACGTGGACAAGAGAAAAGTTCAAAGACACATAGACAATCTGCCGTCATTGATGGAAATGGTTGCTTGGCCCGGTTTAATTGGAACAATGGTGTCGCACCCTATTTCGAACCAGCCGAAACAGTTCACAACAAGATATGGTTGACACTCTGTTTTTGGAAAAAATTGTTTTGTTTGTTTTAGAGTCGCCACCTAAATTTTAAGGAAAATATTAGGAAAATCATTTTTTAAAATATGTAAATGTAAACTCCGTTTTGATTTGCGAAACCAGTGAGATTTTGAGTAAGGGTTTTGGTTATTCGAAGGGAAGGTGTTAAGCACCCCTCAGAGCCTATTCGAAAATAGTCCTTAAACTCAATTTAGGAAAATATGATTAGAAAAACTTGTTTATTTATTGTTTTAAAAATCAATGATTAGTTAATTAGTTTAAGAAAAAAGTAAAATACAAGGTACGACATTTATATGTCTTATAAAATAGATTTAATGGTAGTATTTTATCATATTGTAAAAATAAATAAATGTACTTATATGTATGATAAATTTATATGTAAAAAGTAGATGTATCTTATTTGAACTTTAACTTTAGATGTATAATTGTGGAGTTTAAAGGATGTAAATTTTGTTGTTTTATTTATATATAGAATTAAGATTTAAAAAATAAAATAAGATTATAATCGGGTTTAAATATGTAGAGTGATATGTGTGAAAATGAAGTTTAATGAAATAAATAATAAATGATACTAAATGTTAAAATATTATATAAACGTTTGTGATCTTATATGTAGTAACGTAATATGTATATTTAAGTGTAGGGATTTATAAATTATAAAACGAATCAATAATATTAGTAAAAGAGATAGTAGATAATAATAGGTTATGTAGAAAAAATATAGAGTATATACCTTTATATGTACGACAAATATATGTGTACCTTGTATTTGAACCTGTTTGCATATCTAAAATTTGAAATAGCATGTTAAAAAAAAGATTAAAATGTTATTAGCAATGTTTGATTCAAAAAAAATAAGTATAGTCAATACATTTTATAAAGGAGTGATGTAAAGAGTATAAAAAAAATAGGCCTAACTATTGAAACTTATTCTATAGTTACATTTGTTTTGTTAAATATATAAGCCTACTTCCCTACTTATTTTCTTAAAAAAAATGTATATCTAAAGATAAGTATCTTAGCCTTAAGTAAATTTCTAAATGTAATTATTCTAGCCTTTAAACTAGTTTCAAAATATTTGGAGGTCCTAAGCGATAAGCGGGCCTAAATGAATATTATTTTAGCTTTTATGTATCTCTCGATTCATAATTTTAGATGATAAATTTTCCTATTCCTTAAGATAAAGGCCTAAGTATATATACTTCTTTTTCCCAATTTTGAAATACTAGTATTATTTTAAGCTTTGAAACTTTGTTTGGAAAATTCTTAAACTATAAGCCCCTTCTCTTCACCTAAAAAAAAACGTAAAAAAGGATGTTATAAGTAAAAACGCTAACCCATTTTTTAAGAAAATATCTTTGTATCATTTGTTCTAAAGGTGTCTCAACTAATTTCATAAAACAAATAATATTAGCTCACATAAACTTCAAAATAAAAGACAAATAATATATCAAAACTTGTAAGTAAATGTTAGCCAATATATCCAAAACATAAGGCAACAAAAGATAGGTTGAGGAACATTAGACTCCTATTTATAGGACTCCAAGCATTGCGGTGATCCTAATTGTTGTTGGCCTAATATTTTAGGCCAAAACGAGTTCCAAAGTAGAAACTCCAGCTCTCCGATTGTACATGAAACATAAGAAGAGGTAAAGGGATTAGGAACTGTTCAAATAACTATCATAAATTCAAAACAGAGCAGCCCTTTACACAATTTTACATAGCGTATATTATATTGAAAAATGTAACAAGGTCAAGATTTGAGGCCTAGATACCCATGCATTTGAGGAAAGAGAAAGAAAAATAGTATGCCAACGATGATTATAACAATCAACTAAATTTTGATGAATTCAAGTCACTAATCCAACACATTAGTTGAATACTACATGTTTTAAAGCTTCACAAAACATCATTCATCGAGATAAAAAATGCTTCGTAAAAATATATTGTTTGTCAAAAATGGAACAGCGAGCTGATGATTTACTCAAAATTTTTACGTAAACATACGACCAGCAACACATTTTCTTAAAAAAGAGAATCACAGGTCACTACTGTCATATTTTGCTCCTTATATTTAAATGAGATGCAACTGTAATTAATTTTATATAACATAATGACCATTTGATTAAAATTAGTTGGAAACAAAATGACGGATGAAAGATGAAAAGATTGTGATTGTTTTGGCTGTATAGCTTTGGATTTTAACAGATGAAAAAACAACAATTAACAACAAGGAGATACAACACCAATTGCAGTTACATAGATCAAAAAATGGTGACTTGACATCAAGCTTTACTGTCCAAAATTAGTTTACTTGCACCAAAGACCTCTAAGAGGGGATATATATACTAAAAAAAAAACATTTCAACAAAACACATATCAGATACATTAATCAGCAGTCCTTTTTATTGTCATTGACTTCTATTACTTGTTTTTATGAGCCTATTTAGAGTAGCTAATTGAATCCAAATGGCAGAATCAAGATAACGACATAAGAATAATATTTTTTAGCAAACCGAAAACAAAATATAAGGCGAGGGTGGTTACCGACTTCAGTTTACTAACCCATGATCTGTGGGAAGCAAAACCAAAGACAAAAAAATACTAAAACCAAGAGATAAACTCACTCACAACAGAACTCACAAACAGCAAATAAGGATCTTATTTCGGAGACGAAAAGGGACAAAGAGCATCATAAGGAGGAATGGTTTTACCTTGTGTTGAGCAGCAAACTAAGACTTTGTTGTCGGGATTCAAAGTTCAAACTCAAACTTGAAGTAAAAATGAAAATAAAAAAGAGAAGTGTGAATCTTTTCTTTTCAGACGCCTTTTGAATCTCTATTTAAATTTCTTATATCTTTTTTATTGTTGCTCGGTTTTTGGATTGATCGGATTTTTTTCTCCCTGTTTTGGATTTTTTTTGAGATTTTTCCCGGATGTCCTTTCCCTTTGAGAACCCAAAGGGTCTTTTTATATGTAATTTTTGGGGGGAGGCTTCCAACCTCAGACCCATTAGATTAATGGTGTAACCAATCAAAATCTGATGGTTCTTCGCGTCCTCCACTTTTCAGGCGGAGCAATGATGATGGTCGAGACTTCTAGGCCTGATTTGGGTCAGAAATTAATCAGAAAAGATGTAAAGTTGATTAAAAAGGGGCTGTGATTGATGGACGACGCGGGGAGATATATTGATGACCACCGGAAATTGCCGTTTTCCGGTGGTCTGTAGGCGGAAACAATGGCAGAGGAGAGAAAGATCGATGGGAGAGGAGAAAAGGCTTGACAGGATATGGGATTGTACTTATTTTGGGAAAAGATGAAAAGTTTGGGATTTAATTTGGGTTGTCCGATCATTTGATCGGACGGTTGGTAAAAATAAATAATTATATATATGTATAATAGTAAAAGGATGAATTAATTAAGGCCATTAGATTATATTTCAAGGCTGAGATCGAATCTAAAGAAGCACAATCCATGTGCTCGCCTACGTGGCATACACGGATTGTCCGGTTTAATAAGACTTGGATTGCCAAATTTGCTCAAATTAAAAATAATTTCAATTATAACCTCTTCTTTATTAGATAGTCATAATTTATTAAATTAAAAATAATTATTTTGCAAGATTAGCGTAATTGATAAAATTAGTCACTCTTAAAATTAAATTAAGATAAATTAATAACTCATTAATTAATTAAGCTTTCTAATTTTGAACAATGTACGAAAATATCTATTGCAACAAAGGAATTATATTTGAACAAAAAAAAATAGATTCAATTATTAAGAACAACATTTATTTTTTTTATTTTTTTAAAAAAAAATGAGAAGGTAAGTAGTAAGATATATATAATATATTTAATCTTTATAAGAAATAACATTTATGAAATAAATTTATCAAGTCAAATAAATTTAAAAAATATTTTTGTATTCCCATAAAAATTTCATAACATATATATTTTATTATTATTAGTATAATTTACTATAGTTAAATGTGGAGAGCCAAAATTGGGTGTCAACAGCTTTCCCCTTTCTTTGTCCATGGAAGAGAGTAAAGAAGACGTGGGCAAAGAAATATTGACACAATCCAATTTTAGGCGACCCACAAAAATACACTTTGAGCAATAACTTGACAAGAATGTTTATGGAGTTATGGCCGAACTCTGGTTTCCGAGCTTCCTACATATCTCAGGTTTAATGAGAAATCGAGCCACATGTAGTTCGAGGACATGGCAAATTTTATTAAAAATTTACCCCAGTATTGAATTATGATAATACTGAAATCTTTCGGTGGTGAGGTATGAAAAGATTAGCACAAATAGAGGGATGAGATACAGTTTTAAAGAAACTTGTATGAGAAATGCTCCGTAGCAAATTCTACTAAAGATTCATGGTAGATGAATTTTTCAAAAGAATGTTCGGTGTCCAGTTACAATGAACTGAGACATGAAAGAGCTATAAGTGAAATTTAAATCCGAACTTCTGAAAATCGAGTTGAGTTGAGTTTTGAAAGTGAATCCTTGACGTAGCTAGTGATGCTTGACATTGCACTAACTTGCCCTAGTTTGCGGCTTAGAGGGAGTTCCTCGTTGTAATGCGTTTTCCTGCAAAACATGTAAAAGGGTGAAAAGTACCTGTTGCGGTTCAAAAATTATAAATTGAAATAGTAATGTAATGAGTAGAGTGTTGATGTTCAGACGACTGTTGACGCCCTTTTTTGTGTTGTGAGTGTGATGTAGGTAAAGTAACTTGTAATGTAGAGGCCCTCGACTGGCGGGGCTGTTGTACTGTAAAAGCCCGTATTCGGCTGTGTAAAACTTGTAATGTAAGGCCTCCGGCTGGCGGGGATGCTGTAATGTAAAAGACTGTATCCGGCTGTGTAAAACTTGTAATGTAAGGCCTCCGACTGGCGGGGCTGTTGTAATGAAAAAGCCTGTATCCGGCTGTGTAAAGCTTGTAATGTAAAAGCCCTCGACTGGCGGGGCTGTTGTAATGTAAAAGCCTGTATCCGGCTGTGTAAAGCTTGTAATGTAAAGCCTCCGGCTGGCGGGGCTATTGTAATGTAAACGTCTGTATCCAACTGTGTAAAGATCGTAATGTAAATTTAATTGTCGACGTGTGACAGCATTTCTATGCGTGCCTGCCCCCGATCGATGGAGCTTTAGTGATGTCACTACGATGTGGTCTCTGATTGGCGAAGTTCTATTGATGTTTGCTATGTACAACCTCCGCGTGGCGGAGTTTGATAACGTTTGCTATGTACAGCCTCCGATCGGTGGAGTTTGAGTGACATTTGCTATGTACAACCCTAGACTTGTGGAGTTTGGCGCTGTTAGACGATGGTTTCCGATTGGCGGAGTCGTTGATGAGGTTAGATTACAAGCTCCAGTTGGTGGAGTTATTTTGAAAGAAAGTTAACTATCTTATTTTCCTATGAGGATCCTCTTTTCTTCAGCACTTGATCCGGATCTCGAGCGTACCTGCAAAAATTTAAATGAAATATTCTAAGACATAAGATGCAGGTTGAAGTACTTCGGGGAAATAAAGTAAGGAAAGAATATTTTGGCTCATGATTGTGAGAAGTCGAGTGGCGTGTCTGGTCATGCCCCAAAACTTGATGTTATTTTCTTGATTCCTGTGTTCCTGCACTCGAAGAAAATTTTAGTTTGGGAGGGGGTTTTTATTTGCATCGACTTGTGGACTGAAGCCTCGTCACTAGAATCCTTCGACACCTCCTCAGTACCGCACATAGTTTGTTAACCTAGAGACTTGGTAGGTGGATGAGTAAAAAAATATTGTTGAAAAAAAAATTAATTAGCTTGTTTTTTCCAAAAAATAAGTATACTACGTATATTAGGTGTGTGTGTATATATATATATATATATATAGATTGTAATTCTCCAGCGTTTTTAGATTATGACATGTTTCGAAGTCCATTGAGCTTTCCATTTTGTTGACTATATCCAACATAGTCCTCCTGTAGTTTTTACCCTTCCGATGAAGCTTTCCTAGCTCTTTTGCAGGCACTGCGACAATTAATATTATTCAACATTCTGAGGTTACGCTAACTATGAGGAAATGTTTCCTAAGGGTAAGTAAAGAAGAAAAAGAATTAAAAAAAATTATGCAATACATTAATCGAGCCTGACTCAGGCTGCCTACGTATCCCCAAGATAGGAATCAGATCGTAACGTAGTTCGAATACAAAAAGGGAGAAGTAGAAGTATGTAATGCAATGACCGAGCTTGACTCAAGCTGTCTACGTATCCAAGTGGAATCAGGTCGTAACATAGTTCAAATACAAAAGGAAAGTGAAAAATATGAAATGCAATGACCGAGCCTGACTCAGGCTGCCTACGTATCCAAGCGGAATCAGGTCGGGACGTAGTTCAAATATAAAAGGAAAGTGAAAAATATGAAATGCAATGACGGGGCCTGACTCAGGCTGCCTACGTATCCAAGCGGAATCAAGTCAGGACGTAGTTCAAATACACTAGAAGAGTGAAAAATACAAGGGACCGAATCCGACAAGGATTGCCTACGTATCCCACCGAGGGAATTCAGGTCGAGCGTAGTTCTAAATACATGGAAATGATGATTTTGGGTTTTCTAAGAGAGATCGGATCCGATATGGGTTGCCTACGTGCCCCACCGTGGGAAGTCAGGTCTAGACGTAGTTCTGTTACATTGAAAAATGTAAAAGTACACAAAATAAGCGCTAATATTGAGGTCTTCAGATGTAGTATTTCTTAATGGCGTCTGAATTGATTGGCTTTGTGCTCACTTTGCCGTTCATTTCTGCTAAGATTACCGCTCCTCCTGAGAGCACTCTATGGACCATGTAGGGTCCTTGCCAATTTGGTGCAAATTTCCCTTTTGCTTCTCCTTGGTGAGGAAAGATCTTCTTCAATACTAACTGCCCCGGCGTGAACTGTCGAGGTCTGACCTTTTTGTTGAAAGCTTTGGTCATTCTTTTCTAATAGAGTTGTCCATGACAAACCGCGTCCATCCTCTTTTCATCGATGAGCATCAATTGTTCATGCCTGCTACGTATCCATTCTGCATCGTCGAGACCAACCTCTTGGATAATCCTTAAAGATGGTATTTCAACCTCAGCAGGTATTACTGCTTTTGAACCATAAACCAACATATAAGGAGTTGCCCCAGTTGATGTTCTGATTGTGGTGCGATAACCGAGCAAAGCATACGGTAGCTTCTCATGCCATTGCCTATGACTGTCTACTATCTTTCTTAAAATCTTCTTGATATTCTTATTTGCAGCCTCAACTGCTCCATTCATCTGTGGCCGGTAAACTGTGGAATTTCGATGAGCAATCTTGAATCTTTCACAAGTTTCCTTCATAAGATCGCTGTTGATGTTGGCTGCATTGTCTGTTATGATTGATTCCGGAATTCCAAACCGACAAACTATGTTATTGCGAACAAAGTTTGCCACTACCTTCTTAGTCACTGCCTTGTACGTCGAAGCTTCGACCCATTTTGTGAAATAATCGATAGCCACCAGGATGAAACGATGTCCATTTGACGCGGGAGGCTCTATTGGTCAAATAACATCCATGTCCCAAGCGGCAAATGGCCAAGGGGAACCCATCACATTGAGATCATTCGGTGGAACCCGTATAAAATCTCCATGCACTTGACACTGATGACATTTTTGCACATATCGGATGATATCTCTCTCCATGGTCATTCAAAAATATCCGGCTCTTAGAATCTTCTTTGCCAAAGTGAACCCATTCATATGAGGTCCACATGTTCCTGCATGTATTTCTTCCAAAAGCCTTGTCCCTTCTGCGGCGTCGACGCACCTCAGTAATCCTAAATCTGAAGTTTTCCTATACATGATTTCTCCATTAAGGAAGAAATGATTAGCCATCCTTCTCAAAGTCCGTTTTTGGTTGCTTGTGGAATTTTCAAGATATTCTTGTGCTTTTATCAATCTTCTGATGTCATAGTACCAGGGTTTTCCATCCAATTCCTCATCTACATGAAAACAGTATGCATGTTGATCATGTATCTCTATATCGATAGGGTCGATATAATTCTTGTCTGGGTGTTGAATCATCGAGGACAATGTTGCCAAAGCATCGGCAAACTCATTTTGAGCTCGAGGGACATGTTTGAACTCAATCCTTGTGAATCTCCTACTCAACTCTTTAATGTAATGCAGATAAGGCAAGATCTTGACATTCTTAGTGGTCCATTCTCCATGCACCTGGTGAACCAATAAGTCGGAATCTCCTATCACCAAGAGTCTTTGATGTTCATGTCGATGGCCATCCTGAGTCCAAGAATACAAGCTTCATATTCCGCCATATTGTTGGTACAATAGAACCTGATCTTGGCTGAGATCGGGTAATACTGACCTTTTTCTGAAATTAGGACGGCTCCTATTCCAACTCCAATAGAGTTTGATGCTTCATCGAAAAACATTCTCCATCCATCATATGACTCTGATATGTCTTCTCCTACAAACAAAACCTCTTCATCAGGGAAGTAGGTCGTGAGTGGCTTGTAATCCTGGTCCACCGGGTTTTCTGTGAGGTGATCAGCCAGGGCATGTCCTTTGATAGCCTTCTGTGTCACATACATAATATCAAACTCACTCAACAAAATTTGCCACTTCGCCAGTTTACCCGTAGGCATGGGCTTCTGAAAGATGTACTTTAGTGGATCCATTCTTGAGATCAAATAGGTGGTGTATGCAGACAGGTAATACCTGAATTTTTGTGCAATCCAAGTCAAAGCGCAATATGTTCGTTCCAACAACGTGTATCTTGCCTCCTATGGTGTGAACTTCTTGCTCAAATAGTAAATAACTTGCTCTCTTCTACCTGTCTCATCATGCTGCCCCAATACACATCCAAATGCATTATCCATGACAGATAGATACAATAACAAAGGCTTTCCAGGCTCTGGTAGGACCAATACTGGTGGGTTGGACAAGTATTCTTTGATTCTATCGAAAGCCCTTTGGCACTCCTCTATCCATTTTGTGGCAGCATCCTTCTTCAGTAACTTGAATATGGGTTCGCAGATCACTGTAGATTGAGCTATGAACCGACTGATGTAATTCAGTCTTCCCAAGAGACTCATCATGTCTTTCCTGGTCTTGGGTGGAGGTAGCTCTTGGATTGCCTTTATCTTTGATGGATCCAACTCTATGCCTTTCCTGCTAACGATGAATCCCAATAGTTTTCCCGCGGGTACTCCAAATGCACACTTTGCTGGATTCAACTTCAGATTATACTTACGCAACCTCTCAAAGAACTTTCGTAAGTCATCCAGGTGGTCTGAACTTCTTTTGGATTTGATAACGACATCATCCACGTACACTTCAATTTCCTTGTGGATCATATCGTGAAAAAGGGTAGTCATGGCCCTCATGTAGGTTGCACTGGCATTTTTGAGACCAAACGGCATGTCACAACCCGATTTCTCAAGTCATTATGGCACCTACTATAACCCATCAGTAGGTAAGCCAACCCGTAACCCGGAACAACAAGTAATGGGTCTGAGGGTAGAAACTAAACAAGAGTAGGCAAATAACAATATAAACAGGCGGAAGTAAACCAAAAACATATATACAAATAAAGATCCCTCCCAGAACCTGGAAGTCACTA
>JAJOOR010005122.1:0-43400 GCA_036250505.1 Solanum acaule | reverse complement strand
GTATATATAGAGTTTCCGTCGAAGTTCGGGGGTGGCGTGGCACCCCCACGCCCCTTAATAGATCCGCCCCTGCACTTCTAGGATAGTAATTAAGTTTCGCGATTCGACTAGCTAACTTGACCTTCAAACTACATTGCATCACCACCCTCTGAATAATTTTCCTTGAGAGAACCGCATGGTTTCTCTTCTTGGTCCGAAAGACTCAATTGTTCCTTTCCTACCATATCATATACATTGCACCAACTATAATGGTCCTATGTAGTTTAACATGTGTATTCTTCCCATTAGCATGAGTCTCAATCCAACGCACTTCATCTGTCTCCTTGCTAGCGCAGGAGCTTGTTCCAAAAAATAACCAAAAGGAGCATTTAAAGAACAAGTGATCAGTTGATTCCTCTTGTGCTTCACACAAATGGCAGACATTTTGATCAATCAACTTTCACTTCAACAGTTGATCTCTAGTGTATGTTGAGAATTGCTAGATAGAGTATGAAAATTCATTTGGAAGCTACAAAATTATTGCATACCAAGCTTTGCTAATGTACTTTCTGATAGATACCTCTAAGTGTTGCATAGACCTACTTCACGGAGAAGCATGTTGATATCAGTTAGTGCGCATAGGTGAAACCTACTTCCTCCAAGCCACATTACCTGAGAATTTTAAAAATATCCTTAAGCATTCATGAGGCTTGATTTGGCCATTACTCCAAATGTGTTGGTCTTTGATATAGTAAGTATATATGCACCCATTTAACACATAACTTGTTTTCTTTTTTTGCATGGATTCCACAATATCTTGCATATTGCAACCTCATTCCATGTTTGAACATGTAGAATATTGAGCCCTTCTGTTGTTCGTGGCAAACATAATTGTTTCCATGACACCATAGCTTTCTTATAGGTAGTTCTACTTCTGGTCCATAGAAATGTTCTACAAACACTTTCTATAGCTTTGAGTATCTTCTTGAGTATCATAAATATTTGAGCCAAAAATGTCTGAATAGTAAATAGAATTGACTTAATCGGCTAGACCTTTCCAACATAGCTCAAAAATTAAAGTCCAGTGATTGATCATGCTTATCATTTTATCAGTCAATGGTACTCATTGAGTTGTTGATATACTCTTGCTGCTTATAGGAACCTCAAGATATTAGAATGGTGAGGAGACTTTCGTAAACCACAACTTGACCAAAACAGACTGTTATGTGTCAAGATTCATTCCCCAAAATACACGTAACTCTTAGCTTTGTTTGCATTGAGGACAGATGTTGCTGAAAACTCCATGAAGCAGTCATACAACTTCATGATAGGTATCTCATCACCACTATAAAAGAGCAACAAGTTACCTGTGAAGCCCAGTTGGACAATTTTCAATTTTCCACATCTAAGATAATATTCTATTATTATAGATAGTATATTATGTGAATATTTGACATAAACTGTAAGAATAATATGTAATGTATTAAGTACTCTATTATTAGAGATTGTATATTGTGTGAATATTTTATATATATATATATATATTGATTGGTTAATTTTTTTTGTATATCTTGATTCAGTTATTCAAAATTTTAAATTCTTGATTTTGCCAATTTCATTATCACTTTGTTTTGTTGTTTATTATTTCAGGGGTTGATAGGTGTTGTTAGTCGGTTGCTTCCAAAAGCACAAGGCACATAAATGTCAATTGGGTCAAGACTTGAAAAGGTGTAGAGATGGAAGAATTATTGTGGTGATCTTCTTGGAAAACATATGACGAAGAATTTCAATATCAATTAAAAAATCATGAACATTATGTTTGAACAAGCTTCTGAAGATCTGTTATGGTACCCTACACAACACTGTTGCTGAGCCTATTTTGACACAAATTTGCAAGAACAATGCATATAAAATAATTTTACTGAGTCATTTAACAAATGAATTTTGAAAGCAAGGTCAAAATCAATTATTAAGATGTTGAAAAATATCATAATATGGTATTAGCTGTGTTTTTTCATAACTTCTTAACATAATATATTTTTCACTATGTTCTATGTATATCATTGTTATGTTATGTATAAGTTATGAATAAGCTGAAAGATCTTGAAGAAGAGGGTAAAAATGAATAAGATATTTCAGTCCATATGCTATATGGATCTTTATAATGATTACAAAATCATGTTGTAATGTTCAATCTAATGGAGACCTATGTTATAAGGAGGCTGAGGGTGTTGATTGACTTGTTGTGAGTTTTGTTAGGAAGAAATGCACATGTAGGACATAGAATTTGACAGAAAAATCATGTCCTTATCCCATTAAAGCTTTAGAATATGATAAACAAATCATTGGATGAAATGCATTGGTGGTACTCAAAAGAGGCTTATATGTTGGTGTACCAATGTAAAACTCAACCACTTAAGGGTGAAAAAATCTGAAAAGTGTATCTCTCGCATGCTATGGAGCCACGAGAAGTACATAAAATGGTTGGTAGATCAAAAATTAAGAAAGTAAGGGAAAAGGATGAAGCAAGGAAGAGGGACGGATTATTGTCAAAAAGTGAAAAATGACTGAAAATGTCATGTGGTCACTGCAAGGCAACAAGTTACAATAAAATGAATTGTCCGCTGTAAATTCATTATTCCTTAGTTAGTCAACTTTTACATTGTTTATTTAATAATCTAACTACTATGCCAATTTTTTTAGCTTGAAGAAGAGCATAAGTTCTTCCAGATGTGTCACTATCAACTCCACAACCAAGTCAATAATATGTCTTCATTCCAACTCATAGATGTGATCTCCTAGTCACCAGACAAGCCAACCAAGAATTGAAGTTGTTGGCCCTTCAAACTCAAACAGGAAAGCAATGGACAAGATGTATGTACTACTTCAAGCACAATTCATCAATTTATTATACTTTTAAGAACACTTATTGATGAAGATGAATATGAGCTTGAATGTGAGAATGAGACCATAATAATTAGGCCTAGGACAATATGTGAAGCTAAAATTAGGCTTCAAATGAAGAAGTTGCATCAACTACCAACAGGGTCAAGAAAGATTAATTTCTCGGGGGAAGAGAGTGGTGTAAGTATGCCTATTAATTTGTCATACTCACCAAAAAAGTTAATTTGAAAAGGTAAATCACGTGTAACCTCAAATCAATTGGCAATAGAAAATAGGAAAAGATTGGCAAATTGAATGCAAAGAGAGGCAAGAATTAGAAATGACAATTATGCATTATGCAGTGGTTTTTGTTTGTTATGTAAAGACACAATGAAATCTGTTATTTTATTGTTGTGAATCTATAACACCCCGTAGTCTTAAGAGGGAAGTTTAGCATGTTTTAGAGTTTCCAAGTGTCACCCACGCCACATGGTTGGACCCACGCCCCGTAGGTGGGCAGCGTGGGTGGACACCAAGAGATTCTGCCTAAGGCAGTGACCACGGGCAGGATCCACTCCCCGTGGATGGGTCCACGCCTCGTGGTAGGAGTCTGTGGATCTAAGCCCTTGTTGCCAACCCCCAAAACCCAAACCACGGTTGACCAACACATACCATGGGTCAACCCACGGCCCGTCAGCGTGGTCTCGTGGTTGGGACAAAATGGGGCAGCTGAGCGGTTAAGTTTAGGGGTACTTTGGGATTTTCCGGTTTTAATTAAAATTAAGTGGTGTCGTTTTACCCTAATCTAGACCACCTATATAAGTAATTTAGATTCCTAAACTAAGTCATTTGTCATTATTTCAAGATCCCAAAAGAAATCCAATTCCCTCTCAAATATTCTCTCTCTAGAAAGTGAAGAAGAAGAGGAATCAAGCTAGGTCAAGCCAAGTCTCCATTGTTTCAAGATTTGTGGGCATTGTAATCAAGGTATGATGGCTTATTCATTCATGGATTCCTTTCATCCATGAAGCCCCATGTTTTCCCCAATTTAGAAGAAGAATTCCCCAAGTCAATCTAGGGTTTCTTCTAATGTTATGGGTTATGATCCAATAGAGTGGATTATGATTGTTTATGATAGAATTGCATGTTTTTAATATGATTATACATGTATCCATGCTTAACCTATGATTCTAACGTGAATTTGATATAGTTTGGTTTTAGGCGATGAAAGGGGAAATTGAGGGATTAGATGTGATCTTCTAAGATTGATGAATTACTTTATAGATTGCTTGAGTTTAGAGAAATTATATATGTATTGCTTAAGAGTAAAGCATATAGACATGAATTGAATTAGATTAAAGCTTATGTGATTAATTATGATTGTTAGTACTTGAGATTGAGCCTATATGAGGATATATGATTAGAATTGCCTAAGAATGAAGCGCGTGGTTAGAATGTCTTGAGATCTAGGCATATATGATGATCATGAGAAGTATTGCTTGGAGAGTAAGACTTGTAATTATGAATGAGGAATTTCTAGGGTTTGAGATTAAGGCTAATATGATGAACTATGAATGTTAAGTCCTTGAGAGTAGAGCTTATATGTATGTTGATTTGTATATGGTATTATTGTGGAAGGATTTTACCCACATGACCTATATTATGAATATATGAGATTATGCATGTTTTATAGAACCTATGTAAATGTTTTAAGAACACTTTCAGAGTGAAGTGTTAATGCATATAATATTGTTGTTATGATGATTGAAATGACATTCTCATGGACAGATAATGAACATGATATGAAAGGTTTTCTCACATAACGAAGATTCTAGGTTGAAAGGTTTGCTCACCTAAAATGAATCTAAGAGTAAAAGTGATCATGGATGGTGATGAGTGCTCACACATGATCTAATAAGCTTTCATAATGAACTAAGACATACTTAAAGAAGTATCTCGTAGTGTTCAAAGGCTTCATGTAAGAACTATGTTAGCTTGAATTAGCGATATGATATCCCTTCATGAATAGCTTGACTTGGTAAGACAAGACCATGCATGGTAGCTTGAGATAGTAGAACTCATGGGTAGCCTTGGATTGAGCAATCGTACCCTTCCAACGTAGCTTGAACTAGCATAATAGAATGCTTGCATGATAGCTTGACTTGGTGAGGCCACATCATTTCATGATAGCTTGGATTGAACAATAGTACCCTTCCTTGAGTAGTTTGGACTTGCATGAGAGGATGCTTTCCATGATAGCTTGGTCTAGCATAGTAAGGTGATTTTCCTTGATAGCCTTGAATTGGTAAATCGTAACCATTCATGAGTGATGATGTGTCTTGGACTAGTAGAGAGATACTCTTCCATGATTAGTAAGAATGACTAAAGAGGGACAAGTCCATAATCAAGTAGCATGTTTATGATGAAACAAGATTACTTCAAGGAACTATTGTAAGTATGTTCTAATATGAGATTTACTTGCATGATGTTAGATTAGCTTGGATTGTTGCTATAGTTGCCTTCCTTGATATGTGTGACTAAAGGTGAATGTTCCCTTGTCTATGAGAAATAAGCTAAGAATGAGATCAAAAGATGATGAATATGAATGAGGGCCTAAAGTGGCTTGCTTAGTATGGGTGAGATTTATGGGGTCTTATCCATGCATTGCACAAGCATGCTTTGAGGTTACTTATGAAGTGTTTCTCTTATGTTATGTTGATCTAGATGCATTGATTATGCCTATGACTATGTTGTAATCTCTTATGCTTATAGTTTATGTCTTATGATGATGTTTCTTATGTTTATGGTACATGTCTTATGTTGACTAATGTCTATGATATGCTTTTGTTGATGATTTATGCTAGCCATCATATTTAATACTTTATTGTACTAACGCATACTCTTGCCTACATTCTTATCAAATGTAGGGTCCGGCGATATTGACTTACATCCTTGTGGCTAGGATCTTAGGAGAGCAAGCAAGTGAAGATTTGGTGAGTCCTCATAGCATCAGTCATGAAACTGGTCGTTTTGTGTGCCTATGTTTTGAAACTGGGTATAAATATTTTTGTGGGTTGAACGTATGTCTATCTATATAAATATTATGATTTGCATTATTTATGTCTTGTGGAGTGTAGAGTGTATGTCTTGTGAGTTGTGAACTATATTGATTTACATTACGTTTGTATTTGTTAATGCAAAAAACAACATTTCTAGGCTAACAAATAAGATAAACTTCTGCAAAAAATACTATAAATTGTTCATTAGACATAACACCAAAACAACACTTCTGCAAAAAGTTTCATTACCATCAAACTGTAAATTTCAAATATGCAAATCTCTTTCATTTGAAAACAACACCAAGTTACTAAACTAACCTAACCAACTAATAATTCTAATGTAACACAAATCATACTGCATCATCTTGAAAACTACAAACCAACAATAACAACCGAATAAACTACAAGCAAGCTTATCAAGTGATACACTTCCAACTCAAACTTCACAAAATTTACCATCCAAGTGGTCCACTTTCTTCAAATTTACACTTTTATTATCATTCTTAAACTCCATATCTGAACTTTTATTAGTACCAATCATATCTTTCAAATCAGAATTTTCAAGACCACAATATCCTCTTCAATTTTCTTTAAATTGTTTCTTTTCTTAAGAATTGAATTTAATTCAACTTTTTGATTATGAATCATCATTGAGACCTGAGGTGGGAGCTTTTCTTCGAATCAAATCTAATAACCACAAGAGTTTGATCCAAGATGACGATATTTGTAGAACCGACGCCCACCATTTTCAATGATCGTAGCAGTAAAAGATTTTTCACTCTATGCACACTTACATGTATGGGACTGTAATTGTTGAGGAGAAGAAACAGAAGAAGATGTTGACATTTTTAAAAGGAGAGAAATTTCTACTTTAATAGGTGAGGGTATTATTTCTACACTGTACGAAGAGTAGCAACTTTAAATTATTGGCCAATAAGTTTGAGTTCTGGTGAAGATCGTTGAAGAAGAGAGGAGATTTGGAGATGAACATATGTTTTTTTAGGTTAAAAGGTTTTGGAGATGAAGGATTGTGTTAAAAGATTTGGGTAACTTTACAGGTGGGGCTTTTGGGTGGAGCGGGTGGGTATATGGTCTTTTTAGGCAGTTTAATTAATTGTTAGGATAGTGACACGTCATTAATGAATATTTTTAATTGAGATGATAACCAATTCATCGAATCTTTTTCGAGACATAATAGTCTAGATGTGTCAAACTTCTTCAAATAATTCTTTCCTATAATCAGAAAATTTTACTTTTTCTATAAATAATAATTATAATATTTTTTGAAAAAAAACATTCAAAAAGCTTTCCTTGAGTGTGTTGGGGCCCTCAAATTTAAAAGCCTAAGAGCTTTCCTTTTTTCTTAACCCTGTTGAGTGTGTTGAGCTCTTACATTGTAGATGTATTTCTATGTTATAAAGTAGATCGTGTTAGTTTCAATCGATTATTGAGTTGAGTTGTCAGTTAGAGTTAGCAAGTCGCTTTGTGGTTGTTGAAGGTATTGATTTGTGTCTTGTAATAGAGTTGTTACAAGGTGTGTAGGATTAAGAGTTTAATCATTTGTGATTATCTGAGTCTGTACTCACAAGTTGCTTGAAGTTGTTGGAGTTTTGAGAAATTCTATGTGATATGTCGTGGTGTTTCTTTCCTTGAGTAAGGAGGTTTTCACGCAAACATTTGTATTTTTTACTTTAAGCATTTACTGTTCTTCCTACTATTAATAAAGTCAAGGACCTGGTCTCTTGACTCACAGTGGATTCATACAAGCCATCAAAAACACTAAAAAAAATATATACAGAACTCACCACTTTTTCTTTGTTTTGCAGTGGCCATATATCAAGCAGTTTTAGCACTTAAAAATCTTAAAGTTCTTTTTTGAAATTTATATTTGAAATATTAAATTCAAGTAAAGCTAATATTTTGTAAAAAAGAAAAAAAAAAGTAAAGCTAATATTTTGTTAAGTGTCTATTCAGTTAACTTAGATTGTTTTTTTTAAAATAACTACGAGTTTGGTAATCTGCTGAAAGTGGGACAAAAGCATCTATATCACTACCTCATCTTGCAAGTTGAACATGTGGCTAGAGAATTGGTTATTAATAACTATAGTCCCTAGTGTTTGAGATTAAAAGCTTGGGCAAATGATTGCTTTTGAATAGTATTGGGAGATGGTTTCATCAATTTGCATTGAATTACAATTAAGAGGAGTAGTTGTAAGTAAGCTTATTCAGTATTCTTGGTTGAGAGGTTTTTTTTGACTTTTTGGTTTTGATTTATAAATTAAAAGTTATTTCTTCTGTTTCAAATTTAGTGACCTGTTTTGATTTGACAATGACAAATATGATCCCATGAAGAATTATGGATGAAGTAGAAGAAATGAAGAAGGCTAAGAATTAGAGAAGCAAATCAAGTTGTCCACTAATTAGCTTTTCTAAGTTTCAATTATTTTATTAAGGGAAAAGTGTTCGAAAAATACTCCAACTTTGACCGAAATTGTTGTTACGATACCAAACTTTATGGAGGATTTTTTATCCCTGCACTATTTAATAGTGTATTTTAAAGGTATATATGTGTCCATGTGGACACGTTACTATATATAATGATGCAATATTTATGATGTCTACGTGGACACATATATACCTTTAAAATACACTATTAAATAGTACAGGGGGTAAAAGATCATTTCAAAAGTTCGATATTGTTACAATAATTTTGGTTAAAATTTGAATATATTTCAGACCTTTTTTCATTTTATTAAATAATTTACCAAGTCCTGTTAAAGGCTTTTTCACAATTGATAAATGGAGTATCTGGCTATTCGCACTTCTAAAAAGGAAACTTAGAAATCACCTTTTAGCCTCTTTGAAGAATGATCATTTTCCATAAGTGCACATTTGTAGAATATATTTTGGAGGTATCCCATCTCACTGCACATAATGGACCTCATATACAATACGTTGTTTATATTTTTGTTTTGCTAAAGTGCATCTTTTTGTATTCCTGAGCCTTCGCCTATTTTTACTTGTCTACTATACTATTTTGGAGTTTCCAATAATATTGTTCAGCTTATAAAATTAATTAATAATTTATCATGTTGTGTCTATTTTACCCTTGCTATTAAATACTACTCCCTCCATTTCAAATTAATTAAATTGTTGAGGTGTTTCACACTCTTTCAGAAGAGAAGATTAAGACATAAATTAGACGTAACTTTCCATTTTTACCCTTATTAATTATTATCAAATTTATGATTAAAACAACTAAACATTAATTAATAACTAATTCCAATATTAACTAATGAAGGGTAAAATGGAAGAACATTCTAAAAGTAGTTTTGGAAATTGAACAATTAAGTTAATTTGAAAAATGAAAAATGTCTCAACAATTCAATTAATTTGAAATTGAGGGAGTATTCATTTTTCAATGTTTAGATGACTTACATTTAATAAGGGTAATTTGGTAAAATTACTTTTATCATTTACTACTTCTTAATCCGTACGCCAAGTCAATAATAATAAATTATTCATTCATTTTATAAACTGAACATATATAGTTAGACATCAAAAAATAATATAATGAATAAAGTAAAAGATGAACAAAGAAGGTACAAACAACCTGAATAAATAGCAACTGGAAAAGTTCTATATATTTGACCAAGCCCTTGTGGTCTTGTGGATCAACTGTTAGTCAATGCTTAGTGCTCCTTGTCCACTTTTTTGGTCCCATTATTATTTATGTGACATTTTTATTTTTCAAAAATCAAATAATTTAAGTTTGATTAAAAATTTGCGTATGAAATCTTCAAAAAAATTGAAACGAAATTTATATATTTATAAATTATGTAAAAAGTACTATAAGTAATAATAATTATCAATTTAAAATATTTAAAAGATATATGAAAAATTTATGGTCAAAGGTAAACTTGTATAAATATCAAAATCTAAAAAATATCACATAAATTGAGACGGAGAAAATAGGTCCTTTGGATTATTCTCCTGCATTAGGTGACTGTAGTTTTCGTGTTGACCAATGGTAGATATCCTTATCAACTTATATTTTCTCCGTCCAACACCGGAGTTTCAAAATTCAAACTATTAAATTTTGAATGAAAATTCAGATATAGAAGCAAAAGAAATTTCAAATAAATTTATATATTTGAAAACTATGTAAAAAGTAATATAAATCATGATAATTAGGAGTAATAACTAAAGATATTCAGAAAAAACATTGATAAAAATATTTCAATCAAAGAAATACTTAGCTAACTCACAAAATTCCAACTATACCACGAAAATTGAAAATAATATATTCAAAGGCACAATCAAGATTAAGAATTTGAGGGTTCTAAATTTTAGAATAGAAGAGAAAAATATTGCAAAATATGCTTCCTTTAAAAAAAAAAGAGAAATTTTTGTTGATATAGTGGGGTTTGAACCCACAACTAGTGTAAAAAGTATTTCCACAATCTTTTTCTTACCATTGAATCATCAATCAATTTTTTTTAGGGAAGTCACAAGTTAATATACATATATCTTTATTTAACTTTCTAATACATATACATAATTTACAAAAAAACTACTGAATTCGTCCGAACTCACCACTCTGAATAGACCAGACTCTCTTAGCAAGAAGAAGTATTCAAAGATGAAAGATGAAGTGTTAGGATCATAGAAGATTCCAAATGTCATATGCCAAATTGTCCATACATTCACTCTTGGAATCACAGAAGACTCCTCAAGTCATATACACACTGATCTACTGCAAGTGCTCTAAGATATCTAAACGGTTTATTGACCTTTTTTTTTATTGATAAATTATATTGTATTTATATATATGAGGTTAAAATTATATTTATTTATAGAGTGAAGTATTAAACACATATATATATAAATTATATCTTTTTTTATTTTCATATTTCGAGATCGTTTGATATTGTTGTTCCGAGGCTAAAAAAATATTATTTTGAAAAAAAAAATATTATTTTGAAAACTAAGGTGTTTGGTTAATCAGGAAACCCGTTTTTAAATAGAAGCAGAAATAGATTATTTATTTCATGATCACTATATCCGTACCATATATACATATTTATCATTATATTCCTAATATTTATTTATGTTTGTTGTGATTTTTTTGTATGTTGTGATTTAATTTGTGGTGATTTTTAAATTTATTTTGCTTGATATTTTTAATTATATTTAAAATATCCTGTTAATAAAATATCGATATTTAATTATTTTTTATTCATATATGTATAACATTGATTGAAAATGTGAATATATATACATTTTAATTTAATAACAATAAGAATTTAATTAAAATTTATAATACATAGTTAAAATAATTTACCTCTATAAAATATTCTTAATATTAAAAGTGTATTGATACTTGCCCTTTTTCGTAATTTGACTCTCAAAAGTATTTTCTGAAAAAGATTAGTCAAACATAATTTGATTATCACTTTTCAAATAAATTATAAAGTCAAACACAAATTACTTTTTTTCAAAAAAAAAAGCTTTTCTGAAAAGCTATTTTTAAAAAATGTTTCTTAAAATAAACAATTTTTCCAAACAAGCTCTTTGTTACAATACAAAACGGGTCATGAGTGACACCCACACTTAACCTTTTAGGTGGGCTAACCAACGAATACAAACCTCACTTAGAATAGCTATTCAACTTATGAACTACGTCAATAATGCGGAAACTCAAGTCTTTTTAAAGTAAGAAATAAAAATCCACTAGAGTCTATTACTTATCGTTTCCCAATATCTGAAAGTCATCACATAAAGGACATCTAATCCCCAAATACTAAGTCTGGGAATATCAAAGACATCATAGTAGATAATAAAATAGTTTGCGTCCGAAAACTAAGGACATCATATCATGACCGAGAGAATCCAAACGAGTCGTTACACTCTTAAACAATTGAGAGAACAAGTTTCATATCTAAACAATCACTCATTAGTTTTAAAAACACACCTTAGTGGTGTGTGTAATATTCTATCTTTATTATTTTAAAAAATTCTTATCACTTGGCATTGCAAATAGACATAACATTTCCTTGACAAAGATTAAATAAATTATTAATATTAGTTAAAAGTTAAAGATTAAACTATCACTATCTCTAAAAAGTGTTATTTTTTTTAAAAAAAATAAAATATTTTTGTGTAACGACCTGATTCCGTCATTAAGGAAAAACCAATGGGGAAACAATTGGGGTCAGAAAACTTTTTGGTAGTAACTTGGAATTTCTTAACCTAGTCCAGATTTGGATGAAATTGGAGTCAGTAAGGCCTAGGGAAATATGATAACGAATGAGAGATCTAATTATGAATTGGATTACATGAGTGGATAGCTAAGACGTTAAGGAACCCGTACGACTTTACGAAATCAAATTCGGGCGAGTAGAACTCCCGAAAATGATCTTAGCGTGAATCAGGGGTTGTTGAATGTCAAGGGTTGAAGGTGTGTGGTGAAATGGGGGCTTGGAACTCAAATTCCAACATTCTGTCTCCATCCATCCGCTGTAGTGGGATAGGTCCCGCCATAGCGGGACAGACGCGACTTAAAGTTAGAAATAAACCCCAAAATCGTATTATTCTACAATTTTCAAACTTGAGAGCTAAGGAACGAACCCAGGGAATTTCTTGACTATTTTCCACCATTCTTGAGTCTAAAGGTAAGGTTTTCACTCCCCGAATCCATTTTTCGATCGTAGAACTTGATTTCTTGGGTGATTATTGTTGGGGAAGGGTTTTTGGAACTGTTTGGATGATGGGAAAAGCCCTAATTTGGGTAATGGGATCTTGGGTTGGCCTAGGGTTGATAATGTTGATTATAATTCGGGTAATTAGGCCTCATTTATTGATCCTTACGTTAATTGTATGTTTTTAGACCACGAACAAGCGAGAAGAATTCGGAAAGGGAAGATTCAAGTGCCTTACGGGATTCAAGCTTGGATTCGAGGTAGGTGATGGTTGTGATTTCATGATTGTGTGATGTAAGTTGGTTCTTGCTTCATTATGATACATATGTGAATGTTGCATTGTTGATTACGCTAATTGTAAATGAGTATGAACGAATAACTATATGCCATGAATCACTTCTTGATTGTATGATTATTGAGAATATACTTGTGATTGTGATTGTGATTGTGGTGTGTTGAATTGATCGGTTGCCACGTTCCGACATACTAATTGGGATCGATTGTCATATTTCGGCATAAATATGAGATCGGTTGCCACGTTCCGGCATAACTATTGAATCGGGTACCACGAACCGATGCACTAACAGTTTGGGTTTGGGTTTCATGAGAGGACCAATGACTTGTTATAAATGTATATTGTTGAGCATGTGATAATCAATTTGTATATGTTCGGTATTTTGCATGATCTTAATGTTGTATTAACTTGTTTATGTTACACTTAGTGCGATAGCCGCGTGATCCTACCAGTACACGATGGTTGTGTACTAATACTGCACTTGCTCTTATTTTTGTTGAGTACAAGGCATCTTTCGGCGGCTATTGACAGACCTCACTTAGAAAATCAGTGATCGCCGATTCGAATTCAAGGGTGAGCCAGTTTTTCCGAGCGAGCCAATTTTTCCGGGCTACCTTGAGTTCTCTTTTAGTTTAGTCCATCCTATTTGGACTTAGACTTAGTTCTTTAGATGATTTTCTTGTTTAGACTTATGAATCTTGTTAGAGTTTTGGTACATTGACTTTCAGGTTCTAGGTTATTTCTTCCGCATTTGTTTAGTTTAGTTGTTAGATCTTTTGTTGAATTTATGGGAACCTTATTTAGTTATTTAAACATGCTTCCGTAGCTTTAAATTGTTAGTTAGTTAGTAGTTATGGTTCTCCCACCGGAGGGTTAGTGTGGGTGTCAATCATGACGGTCTGGGTCGTGACAAAGTTGGTATCAGAGCCCTAGGTTCGTTGATCTCATTGTACCAAAACGAGTCTAGTAAAGTCTTTCAGAACAGTACGATGACGTCCGTACTTTTCTTCGAGAGGCTATAGAACTTTAGGAAAAACTCACTTCTTTCTACTCCTTCGTGCTATGACTTAAATCAAATTGGTTTCTGGGTGATATAAATTGGTATCTGTCCTCCTTCACTCTAAGGTCCGAACTAGTGCAACAAAAGTGGTAACACCATCACTAGCAAGAGAGGATGTGTATAGACTACCGACAGTTGAATAGGGTCATCATTCAGAACAAATATCCATTGCTTTGGATAGATGACTTTTTTAACCAATTGCAAGGTGAATCGATTTTTTCTAAGATTGATTTAAGGTCTGGTTACCATCAGTTAAAGATTAAGGCGGTTAAGAATTGGGTTCAACCAAGTTCTATGATTGAAATTAGCAGTTTTGTGGGGCTCACTTGCTACAATTGTCGCTTGTGGTATGAGTTGAGTCCAATTGGTATCTCCCGATTCTAATTGGTATCTCAACGAAGTGAACTAGACGTTGTAGTCCCGGCTGAAGGGACATAAGCAAGTTAATTGGAACTGAGAAGGTTCCAATTGGTATATGGCCTTAGGGGTCGTATATGGCATAGATGACCGGTAATGGTCATCTATGGAACAAACTAATTAAGAAATTGGACTTGTTTGCGAGTTGTAACTTGGAACGGTGAATGTGTGCTTCTAGTTATCTGAAATTAACTATGAATGTGAATGGTGTATTACTTGAATGCTTTGATATGATTATGTGCCCAGTATTGCTTATCTGAATGTTGCTATGTGCAATGTACTGGCCTAAACGTTGAAATTGTGCAAATTGTAACCGTTTGAGTGTCGTGGAACTTGTTGTGAAAAGAAAGTCATCATGAGATTAGCTGCAAGGGTCTAGATAAATTACGATGTGATTCATAAGCAAGAAATCTGGATGTGCGTTGCGACCAACTAATAACTGTGTGAGAATCTGGGTGTATCCATGAAATATGTGCGCGATAGTATTGAAATGAGGTAAAGGGATTCTAAAGTGCGTGCTTCGTTGGGTTGATTGGGGGTAGACAATGATTTTCCTAGCTAAAGGGATTTTCTTAAATTCCTAGTTATAGTTGAGAAATCTAGGGGAGATATAGAAAAGTGAGGTACCTCATAAATGGTTGGCAGGGGTTCTGTTTCCGTCGGGGACGCTGGGGTGGGATTTTCCCGCCACGGTGAGACCGCTAGTGCGGGATTTCTCCCACCAGGACAAGACAGAATTTCAGCCCTGTCTCCCCTGTTTTTCCCTAGTCACAATTATGGACTCTGAATCGTACCTGAACTAACCCCCGCGGTCTAACTCAGTGTTCAACAATCAAATATAAGTTATAAAGTGTGTTAAAATTGTGGAGAACCTGGGCATATGAGGAGGAAATCAGCGAGGCCGTGGAGGCTGGGGAAATGGTAATGCAGGTAGAGAAGTAGTGCAGTCAGGCGAGAAGGTTGCCCGTTAAGATGACAGGGATCAGTTTTACACCTTTTCGGACAAGACCGAGGATGAGGTGTCTAAGGCAGTGGTCACAGGTAATATGTTTGTTTGTGACCAGATGACTAATGTGTTATTTGATCCGGGTTCTACTAATTCTTATGTGCCTGTTCAGTTTGCCTTGGGATATGATATAAATTGTGATGTACTTGATGCCCCCATCCACGTTTCTACCCCAATTGAAGAGTCAGTCATAGTCAGCCTTGTATATCGTGTTTGTCCTGTTGTGTTTATGGATTTTCAGACCTGGTTGATTTGGTTATGTTGGATATGACTAACTTGATATAATCTTAGGAATGACTTGGTTGTCCCCCTATTATGCTCTGCTTAATGGTAATGCTAAGTCGGTAACTCTAGAGATCCCGGGAAGGGAAAGATTAGAGTGGAAAGGGGGTACAAGCCTAAGTCAGCTAAGGTCGTATCTTTCGTGCGAGATAGGAAACTGGTAGGGCAGGATTGTTTGGCGTATTTGGCTCATATTCGGGATGTTGAGGTTGAGTCTCCCTCTATTGAGTTTATTCATGTAGTATCTGAATTTTAAGGAGTGATTCCTACTGATTTGTCTGGTATGCCTTCGGATAGATATATAGTTTTTACATTGACTTAGAACCGGACACACGCCACATCTACATTCCTCTTTATCGCATGGATCTGGCAGAATTGAGAGAGCTTAAAGCTCAAATCCAAGAATTTCTTGATAAAGGTTTTATCGTCGTAGTGTTTCTCCGTGGGGTACTCCTGTCTTGTTTGTTAAGAAGAAGGAGGGTAGTATGAGTACGGGTGATTTTATCTTAAGCCATAAATGAGTGGATTGATACCGAAATGACAAGCTTATAGATAAATAAAGTCCCATTGAGTATACTTGGGTGAAAGTAATTGAACAGTTTAGTAAGTAAATGTGTATAAAATTGGGTTAGCCCTTTGAATTTTATGGGTATACCTGAGTTTGAGGTGTCATGTCGATGAAAAGGTTGACTTGTAGTGATAGTCAGGCTAACCAAGCATAATGGTAGTAAGAGTGCGTGATGGATTGTGGTGGAATGCAACTATATAATAATATTGTTGGTTAAGCGAATTGTGTATAGTAATTACGACTTGCGAGTACCTAAGGTTGTGGTTTTCTAATATTTGGTGAGCAACGTGGTTGTATGGAAAGTTTTAAGAGATGGCGGGACACCACTCGAATAGAATTTAAAAGAGCTAGAGTCATAATGAAGAAAAATAGTGGGATGTAGTACAACTTTTAGAGAGAGGTGAGAGCAAGAATATTTTATTGATTGCAAAAGCTAAAGAGACATCTTCAGAGGGGTAGATAATTGGGTTCAGAGATGCGTGATTTCATTTGTTTTGTTGTGGCTATGGTAATAGTGTCACAAGTCCATTAGATTGGTTATAAACTATTGAAAAAGACTTGAGAAAGGAGTGTACAGACATTAGCTCAAATGTGATGATACATCCTTTTGTTTTGTTTTGAGTTTAGTAATGAGTACAATTGAATTGTTAGCAAAAGATATTGTGATATCGATGGAGATGCGATCCATGATAAGCGAAGATCCATGAATTCATAAAAATCTTCGAGGTATAAGCTTATGTTGATAGATAAGGGGATGGTGTTATACAATTGAATTTACAATTTAGATTTTCCATTGAAAGCTTACATTCTTGGTGATATATTTTGTCAAGTTATGAATTTGCAAGGTGAGGAATGATCAATTGTATCAGGTATTGAGCATTTGAAAGGACTTACACCTGGGTTGAGTTATAAAGTTGATTACTGTTGATTCTTAAAGTACCTAAGAAATATTTTCATTTAAAAAGTGTTGGTTTAGAGTACGGTAAATGGTCGGATAGTTATGATGGTTGTTAGTATTGAGAGTGTGAGATTCAGTGGAAGGATGTGAAGAGTATGTGGAGTCAAGTGAATGGAAATGGCTAGTATCGACTCTTCAGAGGAAAACATTTCATGTGATTCGATAAATTCTTATGTGACCATCTATTTCATTTTGTACATGATTGTAAGGGTGATGCACTAGCTATGCTCACACATGTTTTCATTTTGTGGGTGGATCTCTAGTGGTGGATCAGGTGTACCGATCCTGCGATGTTCTCTTGGTTGAGTGTGATGATTTGGGAAGACGTGGTTAATTCAGATGACTTATGTGGTGTTGTCTTGGAGTTGTTCAAGTATTTTAGTGGTTTTAACATGTACCACCTTGCTTATGAGAGTGTATAGAAGTGCTACCATGCGTAATTATAGTTGTTCGACAATCTTAATATCCATCTAGTCGTCGAGGTCATATATTGATCATGTGTGGTTAAATGTGGGGATCATGTGGTCCAATTCTACTATTCTTAAGAGGTAATCTACAATTACTAAATCTAACATTTCGATAGTGTTGTTGTAAGGTTTGTATGCTTGGACATGTCCCTCGATGAGTATCTGATGTCTAAAGATCAAATTTTTATAATTTAAGCTCATGAAAATTGATGTTGTGAGAAGGAGGTGATGATAAGAACTATGATTGTTTGAGTATTATGAGTCTGTTGGTTGGTTCAGGTCCACCTCTAATTGTAGCGAGTATTGATTTAGAATTTTATCATGGTTATGTGAGAAAGGATTCCTCCTGATGTTTGTGTGGAAATCCTTGATAACATGTTGCAGACATGTGTACGATCAACTTTGGTGGTTATTGAGAATAGCTTTGTTGTTAGTTAAGTGTACATACAACAACAATTATCACTCGAGTATTGTGATGACTTCGTTGAGGCATTGTATGGAAGGATGTGTAGGTATTCAATTGGTTGGTTTGGGGACGGTGATTATATCATAAAGTGAGACTCAGTTTTGTTAAACAAAACCTCCTATTTGAGGAAGAACTGATTGAAATTCTTGATCGTGATGTCCGAAAGCTAAGGACATGCGAGATAAGTATCCCAGTTGTTCAGTGATTCAGGTACTACTCTACCCTTACTTTAGCCAGTCTTTCCTAGTTGATCACTCGGGGATGAGTGATGGGTAAATTGATATTTATTGTAACGACCTGATTCCGTCATTAGGGAAAAGCCAATGGGGAAAGAATTGGGGTCAGAAAACTTTTTGGTAGTAACTTGGAATTTCTTAACCTAGTCCAGATTTGGACGAAATTGGAGTCAGTAAGGCCTAGAGAAATCTGGTAACAAATGAGAGATCTAATTATGAATTGCATTACATGAGTGGATAGCTAAGACGTTAAGAAACCCGTACGACTTTATGAAATCAAATTCGAGCGAGTAGAACTCCCGAAAATGATCTTAGCGTGAACCGATAGTTGTTGAATGTCAAGTTTTGAAGGTGTGTGGTGAAATGGGGGCTTGGATCTCAAATTCCAACATTCTGTCTCCATGAATCCGCTATAGCGGGATGGGTCCCGCCATAGCAGGACAGATACGACTTAAAGTCGGAAATAAACCCCAAAATCGTATTATTTTGCAATTTTCGAACCTGAGAGCTAAGGAATGAACCCAGGGCTTTTCTTGACTGTTTTCCACCATTTTTGAGGCTAAAGGTAAGGTTTTCGCTACCCGAATCCGTTTTTCGATCCGTAGAACTTGGTTTCTTGAGTGATTATTGTTGGGGAAGGGTTTTTGGAACTGTTTGTATGGTGGGAAAAGCCCTAATTTAGGTAATGGGATCTTGCGTTGGCCTAGGGTTTATAATGTTGATTATAATACGGGTAATTAGACCTCGTTTATTAATCGTTCCATTAATTGTATGTTTTTAGATAACAAACAAGCGAGAAGAATTCGGAAAGGGAAGATTCAAGTGCCTTAAGGGATTCAAGCTTGGATTTGAGGTAGGTGATGGTTGTGATTTCATGATTGGACGATGTAAGCTGGTTCTTTCTTCATTATGATGCATGTATATATGTGAATGTTGCATTGTTGATCACGCTAATTGTAAATGAGTATGAACGAATAACTATATGCCATGAATCACTTCTTGATTGTATGATTATTGAGAATATACTTGTGATTGTGATTGTGGTGTATTGAATGGATCGGTTGCCACGTTCCAACATACTAATTGGATTGGTTGCCACGTTCCGACATAAATATGGGATTGGTTGTCACGTTTCGGCATAACTATTGAATCGGGTACCACAAACCAGTGCACTAACAATTTGGGTTTGGGTTCCATGAAAGGACCAATGACTTGTTATAAATGTATATTGTTGAGCATGTGATATTCAATATTGTATATGTTTGGTATTTTGCATGATCTTAATGTTGTATTAACTTGTTTATGTTACACTTAGTGCGATAGCCGCGTGATCCTACCAGTACACGGTGGTTGTGTACTGATACTGCACTTGCTCTTATTTTTGTTAAGTACAAGGCATCTTCCGGCGGCTATTGACAGACCTTGCTTAGAAGATCGGTGATCGCCGATTCAAATTCAAGGGTGAGCCAGTTCCTCCGGGCTGCCTTGAGTTCTCTTTTTGTTTAGTTCATCCTATTCGGACTTAGACTAGTTCTTTAGATGATTTTCTTGTTTAGACTTATGAATCTTGTTAGAGTTTTGGTACATTGACTTTCAGGTTCTAGGTTATTTCTTCTGCATTTGTTTAGTTTAGTTGTTAGATCTTTAGTTGAAATTTATTGGAACTTCCTTATTTAGTTATTTAAACCTGCTTCCGTAGCTTTAAATTGTTAGTTAGTTAGTAGTTATGGTTCCCCCACCGAAGGGTTAGTGTGGGTGTCAATCACGACGGTTTGGGTCGTGACATTTTCTTACCCTACTCTAACCCCCGGATCCCAGGACAATCACTCCTCTCTACCCCTCCAATTTATTTATTTTTTAAAAAATCTTTTATAAAAGTTTGTAAGAAAACTTTACCTCCCCCAACCACTCACTTCTTTCTAATTCTTTTTAGATATTATTTTTATTTTTAAAAAAATAAAAAAATTATTTCATCTTATCATTTCACTCTCAATTTTATTTTATTTTAATTTTTAAATATTTTTCATTATATGTTAGATATGTATATATGTTTTTAGGAAAAAATTATTTCTACTTACCGAATATAAAAGGATAACAAGAAGTATACCAAATTTAAAAAGTAAGTTAAAAAGCATATCAAACTCTTTTCCTTTTTTACAATTAGTATATTAATAGAACGATTGATGTTACTATTTCAAATAGAATTTTGTTATCGATATAAAACTTAATATAGAAAATGAGTTTTAAAAACTTAAATTTGGCTAACAGTATTTTATTTGACCAAGAGAGTAACAATTTGAATAAGTAGTGCTGAAATTAGAAGTGAGTATGCAGTGACAAAAAACTATTGCTAAGGTCTTTTTAGAAAGGTAATTTTTTGTCACTAAGGTCTTTCTAGAAAGGTAAAAAATTGTTTCTACTCAGATTCGAGCACGAAAAATTGTTTCTACTGAAATTCGAGCACGGGACCACTAACTCATTCAAGGTGTTTGAAACTCTTTAAAAAGGTCTAAAATCATTGGGCTACAACAACCTATTGTGTCAAGGATATCCAAAATATGTTATTTAATCATTCCGTGTATCATTTTACTTGTATATACGGTATTTTTTTCCGACGAAGGGTGTCCACTAACTTGCATGTGCCTACGCCCCTGTGAGTATGGTATGATAGATATTGAAATTGAAATTTTTTATATTGAATTTTGATATTATGACATTTGATAATCATTTTACTTTTTCTTTTATATTCGATATAATATTTGATACTTATAAAAAAAATATTGAAATATGAATACCATATTGACATATATAGTTAGATATAGAATTCATATATTATTATCATTATTATTATTTAACAAATAAATAAAATAGTATTAGTAGAAAACTAATTATTTAGACGCTGAAACTTTGATTACTCTGTTTGATTTAAATGTCTTTTTATGTAATTGATTAAAGAGAATTGCTTGTACTTTCTTTTGAATATTTCTATATCTATAAAGTATTAGTATGATATAACTGAGTCATTTTTTAAAGCATTACTTACATAACTCCAATAGTGTAAGACCTAAATTATATTTTATCCCTACTCTTTTCTATTTTACAAAAATCCCTTCAAATATCAGCCATCTGGATAAATTAATTGTGATACATTATACAACAAGTTTGTTGAGGTTAAAAAATAAATTAAATATAAAATTAACTGTCAGTTCCCCAAATCATGCAAATCAAAGTGACGTCAATCTTCCAAATAATAGCTCCAAACAATTTCAATTTCAATTTTTTTTCCTCTCAAATTCTCTCCCAAATCGTAAAAGATTAAAAAAAAAAGTCGAAAATTTTATAAAGTTATGTATCATATACAAAAAAAAAAAAAAACTATGAATATGATATAAACTGATTTATTTATAAAACAGTGTTGCAGATACATAACAACATGCGATACATCACAACATCTGATACATAACTATGTTATATATTTGTCATATACATAACTATTAATATGATACAAACTGATTTTGTTATAAAACATTAGTGTTTATGTATCAACAATAATATTTGATAGTGTCTACCGATACATAGACTTCTACTAGTTGAATAAGGCTGGGTGTATGTGTCGGTAGTAAAAGATAACAACATTTGTAATATTTGTGTATCCAATACATAACTATGAACATGATACAAACTAATTTGTGTTTTAATAAATTAGGGTTATGTATCAAAACTAATATTTGAAAACGATATATTGTACATGATAAAATTGTAATGTATCATAAAGGTGAAATGAACGAATTATACATTAATTTAAGAATCAAAATCAACTAGATACATTAAAAGATCTGAACCCATATGTATCAGAAAAAGATGAACAACAAAAAATCGGAAAAAAAGGTCAATAATCTGATTTGCTGAAAGCAAAAAAAATGATGAAGAAATCCTTCTACACTTTCTCTTTTGCGCTACATCAACTCCCGTAGATTTTTTTGACTTTCAATAATGACGTCACCCATGAATATCAACCCAAAGCCCTTACCGGAGCCACCAACAACTCGGCTTTTTCCTCCTTTTTTGGGCGTTTTTTCCACAATCGATTTTAAAGTTGAAGATGCATCCTTCTTTGATTAAATTTGTAGATGAAAAAGCTAAAAATAAAAATAAAAAATCGACTACCTGATGAAGTAGAAAGAAAAAAATAGATGAATAACTACCTCTTCAATAATTTGTAATTGATAAATCAGAAAGAGAAAAGATTTGAAATTCAAAAATAGAGTGATGGAGATAATTGATGATATGTGATTTTAGCCATGAAAAAAGGAAGAAAAACAAAACTTGGGGTGATAATTTATAGTGATGTATCCGGAAAAGTGAGAGAAATTATGAAAAAGATGAATTTTTGTAATTTTTTGAAATGGTAGGGAATAATAGAAAATAGGGTAAAAAAGGATATGTAGTTAGGTAATTAATTAATCCTTGTTTAAGATATCAAAATCATAATTATCTATTTATATCGATACTATATGTAAGTCAAAATTGAAAAATTATCATTTACTAATAATTTATTATATTATAAAATGTTGAAATTGAACTTTAAAATACTAGATCATATAGAATTAGTTTTGTATGACAAATGATATAATATTTTTTAAAATAAAATATCATTTTTTTAATACCACGGCATACCATGCCATATCCACCCTAAATGAATATATATAGTTCTATATATACATTGACCAAGCCCTCGTGGACCAACTAAAGTAAATTCTTTGTGTTTTTCCATTTGGTTCCATAACATTTGTATTTGTAAGAAAAAGAAAATGGAAATTTTCCTACATTAGGTTATATAGTGTAATTTTGGTGCTTATGGTAGATAACCTAATCAACTTCTAGAATAGACTAGATACTCTTGCTACCTTTTTTTATTTTTAATTTTTTTTCTTGTTTAAAGGGCCATGCAGGAAGGAGAATTTTGGAGTAACTGGTATAGTTGTTGTCATATAACCATGAGGTTACATGTTCAAATCTTGAAAATTGCCTACGACAAAACAGGTCCTTGTGGTCCGGATCCTTCCTCGAACCTGCATATAATGAGAGCTTTGGTTCACAAACTGCCCTTTTTCCCCTTTTTAAAGGGTCATACTAGGGGTGTAAAAAAATGAGCCCAAACATAGGTAACCCGTCCAATCTGCCTAAAATTTTATGGGTTGGACTCAAGATATTTGAAGAGGAATTGGGTTCAATCTCAACTCATTCAAGCTTTAAGCCATTTAAAGAGAATCCTCAATTGAGCCCAATTTAATTCCAATTTTAACCTGTTTTAAGACTCTTTATTTGCATTAATGTAATGTATGTTCAAATATTGAAAGTATGAATTACTATCTATTTTATATCTTTTAGGAATTATTTATCTATTAGCAATTTTTTTTTATAAATATTTTTGAGTTGAAATTCAAATTGTGGTTATAAAAATTAAATAACAATATGTTAAAATTATTGAGATTAGACGAGTCAAATTTGGCGGACCATGACCCAATCCAACTTTGAGCTCAACCCATTTTAGCCCAAAGAAAACTTGGGTGGGTCAAGACCCAATCCAACTTTTATTTCAATCAATTTTAATATTATCAATTTCAACTCAACCTGCTCATTTGACACCACCATAATATCACGTAGACTTTTCTTAGTCACTAATCATCCAAAGACACGGACTCTGTACTAAAGGTAACCAAGAAGAAGTATTCAAACATGAAAACATGAACTGTTGGTGTTGGGTTCATAGAACATTCCTAATGTCATATGCCAAAATCAAAATTGTCCATATACACTGCTCTTCTAATTCCCAAAAGGCAGAGCAAAGTTATCAAAAATTGATTTATTGAAATCCTTATCATTAAAAAATTATACTATTATTATTTAATTAATAAATCGATGTTGAATTCTCTTATTTTTATATATTTTAAAATCTTTTAAGCAAATATATATTGTGATTCTGCCACAAAAGTCTCTCCAATATTTTTTATTAGGTTCCTTGATTGTTATTGACTAAAACTTTCTAGTACTTTTCCTTACTTCTAGTTTTTTTTTTTAAAAAAAAAAAAGTGACTTTGAGTACTATAGTTATTATTAACAAATATCTTTTTATCCCAACAAAGCACATTTGTTCACTGGTGCGTACAAACACGATGCATTAATATTCCATTCGTTTTGTTGTATCTGCAACAAAAATAAGTTATGTACTTGTGCGTGCAAATACCATGCATTAAATATTATTCCATTTATTTTAGTTTACATTTAATTAAGTACTCTATTTATTTCAATTTATATTTATGTGGCAAATTTTTAATTTTTTGAGTCATTTAATTTAAAATCTTTAACAAATAAATTAATACCTCTTGGCCTAATTAAGGCAAAACAAAGAGAAAGAAGAAAACTTACTCTCACCGAGTGTACACACCAAGCCAATACATATATGTTATGTGTTTAAATGTACAGTTTATTTTATTTAATCAGAGTAGGTCTTTAACCATACATAGTTAATATATGGATAAACGTTACAACCATGGTTACTTATATCATCATCTTCCTTGAACAAGTCGCCAGCCAAGTATTGCAAACACGTTGACCTAGCCTCCCTATTTATCTCCCCAATTCACAACTCCATTTTTTTCATCACCATTTCTCAAATTTTCACTACTGAAAAAACCATGGAGTATCGCACATTAGACATAAATGTTGTCTCCGGTAAAGATCTAAACAAGGTCAATCTCATCACAAAAATGGATGTATACGTCGTCGTTTCAATCTCCGGCGCCGATGACGACAGATCTAATCAGAAAACCAAAACCCACGTTGATCATGACGGTGACAATAACCCAACCTGGAATTTTCCGATCAAGTTCACCATAGATGATAACGCTGCTGTTCAAAACCGTTTGCATCTTGTTTTCAAGCTCCGATGTCAAAGGGCGCTTGGAGATAAAGATATTGGACAAGTTGATGTACCCATCAAAGAGCTTCTCGAATCTTCCAATAGCAGTAATGGAAGTAAACAATTTGTAAGTTATCAAATCAGAAAACCTTCCGGTAAACCCAAAGGTCAACTCACTTTTTCCTATCAATTTAGTGATAAGATCACCGGTAATACTGTCGTTGATTCTAAAATTGAAAACCCCGTTACTGCTTATCCGGCGTTAAATCCAACTCCGATGGTGGGATCCACTTCTGTGTACCCCCCGCCGCCGCCGCCGCAGCAAGGTCCAAGTGGGCTATACCCACCGCCTCCGACCTACGCTTGTGGTGGGAGTGGACCTGCTCCTCCACCGCCGGTGGGATATCCACCATATCCACCGCCTGCATCGGCAGGTTATCCATCGCAACCGGTGGAATATCCACCAGTGGCGGCGGGAGGATATGGATATGGATATCCGCCGGCGACGGTATATCCTCCGCCACCGCAGTATGGATATCCACCACAGCAAGGTGGATATGGGTATCCACAGGTGCAACGGCCGCCGAAGAAGAACAATAATTTGGCGTTAGGATTAGGAGCGGGTTTGCTTGGTGGAGCACTTGGAGGAATGATAATCGGAGATGCAATCTCAGATGTTGGAGGAGGTTTTGATGGTGGATTTGGTGATGTTGGTGGATTTGATTTCTGATTTTTTTTTTTTTTTTAGTTTTAATTCGAGTGTTTTTATTTCATGAGTAGAAATTAGTTCTTGTGAAAATTGTAATATTATGAATTTTTTGATGACATAAATAAAGCAACATTTAAACATAATATTCCATGAATGTATTATCCGTTTTGAGTTTTGATTATTTTGGTTTTCTAACTTCTTTCGATCAACTGTTTCATTGTGGGGGACTGCTATGACAATTACTACTGCTGTAAGTAGGACCATCATGAGGACGGGCCCAACCTTGAGTCACAGTCAACAAATGGCTTTATGTGCAGAGGTAACTGAGAAGGAAATTTATGATGGGCTCTGTTCTATAGGTGATGATAAGGCACTAGGAGTAGATGGATACAATGCTGTATTTTTAAGAAGGCATGATTAGTAATTAAACATGACATCAATGAAGCAATAATGGAGTTCTTCACGACTGGTAAACTTTACAAAACTGTTAATTGTACTGCTGTTGCACTGTTTCCTAAGGTACCAAACCCATCCAACATTAAAGAATACGGAAAATATAATTGGCAAGACAGATTTTTGACACGAAATGACACAAGCAACAAAAATCAGGTATTTTCATAATTTCGGTGAAATGTTAAGGGCGTTTGGGTAAATTCATTTATTTCGTGTACCTCAATTACCCTCAAAAGTAAAACCATTTTTAATACTTTTAAAACCACAACTGTTTAAAACTTAAACCACTTCTGAAAAGTCCAAGTTGTAAGTATTATTTATTTCACACATTGCCCAAGAAAATTTTATTTAATTTCATACTTTATTGAGCTTTTTCGTTTTTTTTGGGTAAGGTTTACTTCTGTTTCTATCAAGTTTGGGTCTCCATACGTTGTCATTTTAAATAGTGTTTTTTTGTTTCCTTTTCATTCATAATTTTAATTTGGAATAATAAATCAACGACAAATCCGAGTTGATTAAACTACCTTTGTTCAAATATATTTGTTTTTTGTCAATTTTTTCTTCATTCACAAGAACCCTATATTTAAATATATCAATCTTCTATATATTGTAGTTGGCAAGAATGTGCAAATTTGACCATTTGACTTAGTGGTAGTTTATACCGTAAATACAAATGGTTGAACATTGAAATATTCCAATGAAGAGTGAAATTAAGCTACAAAAGTATTGTGGAATCATGTTATTTAAAGAACTATATATACTTATGTTAGCAATGTTTTTTGTGGGTTTTGTGATGTTATTTTCATTTATCATTCTATGTGTTTTGGGATTGGGCTGTTTTGTGCATTTATCTTTTGGTTTGGGCCTTTACTTTCGATCTGTTTCTATATTGTGGATTGGGCCTGTAAACTTACTTACTTTTTTTTTACTAATTTAAAATAATCAAACAAGAATAAATAATATTTATTGTGATTATAAACAAATGCTATCGAACCACGAAAGGTTAAAGCTCAAACGACTAGTCCATATGTCACGATTTTGAGGCTAGGTTATAAGATCCCCCATTTTAGTTATCTATTTTAAAACAACTTTTAGGTTATGTGTATTAAATAACTTTAATTTTCTTATGTTTTATCTAAAGAAGATTGTAAAAGTATTTGTTAGATTCCTTTATACAATAATTAGTATAAGGCGAATCCTTCTAATGATAATAAACATAAATGATTTAGTATTATATGAGTTAAGCTCCCTCACAAATACAAGTCAATTGAATGTGATTATATATGAGTTATGCTCCTTCACAAATACAAGTAAATTGAATGTGATGATATCTGCATGATTAACTTATGGTTGGTACAAGTCAACTGTTGATCTATTTATTTTGCTAATTAAAGGATAGATTAGACCAAATTTATTGATAATATCTCATTTTAAATTCCCTTATGATATGATGTGAAAGAGAGAGTAAATACATTTCCTTTCGTAAATATAAACGAATGCTATTGCAGCGCGAATGGTTAAAGGTTACACAATTAGTCTATAGGTCACGAGTTCGAATCCAGGTTAGTTCCCCACATTTTAGTTTTTTTAAAAAAAATTATTTTTTGAGGCTTTTAGGATTTAAATAATTTTAAATTTTATTGTTAAATAACATTGTAGAAGTTTATATTTGTTTTGTTTTCGCAAAAATTGTAGATTTTTCATTAGTAAAAGTCGAATCATTATGATTAAATAAAGTTAAAGGATATAGTATTATATGAGTTATGCTCTCTCACAAATACATGTCAATTGAATGTGATTATAATTGGGTAATACAATTGGTTATGGTACAAGTCAACCGTTGATTAATTTGTTTTGCTAAGTATAGTATTGATTATACCAAATTTATTGATAACATCTCATTTTAAATTCCCTAGTGATATTAATTAAACAACTGATGTGAAACAGAGTAAATATATTTCCTTTCGTAAATATGAACGAATGCTATTGTAGCACGAATGGTTAAAGCTTACACGATTAGTCTATAGGTCACGAGTTCGAATCTAGGTTAGGTACCCACGTTTTAGTAATATTTTAAATACTTATTTTTTTAGGCTTTTAGGATGTAAATAATTTTTTGCGCCTTTTTTATTGGTAAATAAGATTGTAAAAGTTTATGGAACAACTTCCTAAGCACTCTCAATACCATTCTTGTCCATTAATTGTATAGAGTTTAACGTACCAGTTAAATTGATTTTCTTTTCCGTTTAAGAAATGAAAAGTCACAACTCTTCAAACTTGAAACTCTTCATTACAATATTACTGTCATTTAAAAATTCAAAGATCGAAAAATTTACATAATTATTCAGTTTGAATTGAAACTTCTTTGAACACGAAAATCTAACTTCAATCAAAAAAATGAAGAGAGCGAAAATTTTACGGAATTATTTTGATTCCATTGATAGGGATTTGCTTCAAGAGATTGTAGAAAGGGTGGCTTCATCATCATTCACAGATTTAATAAATCTTCGACTAAGGTATTTACCGGAATTTAAATTTAATTACTTACTTTATTCTTTACTAACTTATAGATTTTGTAGTTGCAAGCTTCTTAAATGATATAGGAAGTGCAAAGTTGGTATATAGAAAGGTGTCGCTGGAATGGATTGGAACTTTTCAATACACACGCATAAATCATGTGAGGAACGCACCATTCAAACGTTTCATGTATAAATGCATAGAGTGTGGAAATACAGACACCATGTATCGAATAGGCATGGTAATAGTTTATCGTAACTCATAGTTTATTTATAAGTTTTTTCGTATGTACTCGACTGCTTAATTCGTTTTAATTAATATACTTGTGTGTTTCTAAATTACTTTTGTCAGTTGAAGTTTTGCACTATAAAAAATCCACATGTAGGACTACAATTGATTGACAAAGCTTTGAAAGGTGCTGCAAAATATGTTTTTGCCATAATATGTATCTTCATAGGCGGTGAATATAGCCGCGAGGGGTAAAGACAATTGGCGAAATGAAAGTCACTCAAAAACAAAGAGTGATAACAAGGTAGTATCGACATAGATTTAAAGATATTTTATCCTATTTTTTTCCAGTTATTTGATTTAGTGAACTATAATAAACTACCGCGTTGTTGCACTATTAAGCATGTTCCTCTTGTTCGCAAGAATGGATGGGAAAGTGCGTTGTTGATCTATTTATTTTGCTAATTATATTATTGATTACACCAAATTTAATAGTGATATTAATTAAACAACTGATGTGAAAGAGAGTACATACATTTCGTTTCGTGAATATGAACGAATGTTATTGCAGCGCGAATGGCTCAAGCTTACACGTATAGTCAATATGAGTATTATATGAGTAATGCTCCTTCACAAATACATTTCAATTGCATGTGATTGTAATTTGGTAATACAATTCGTTATGGTACAAGTCAACCGTTTATATAATTATTTTGCTAATTATAGTATTGATTATACCTAATTTATTGATAACATCTCATTTTAAATTCCCTAGTGATGTGAAAGAGAGTAAACATATTTGGTTTCGTGAATATGAACGAATGCTATTGTAGCGCCAATGGTTAAAGCTTACACGATTAGTCTATAGGTCACGAGTTTGAATCTAGGTTAGGTCGTCGCCACGTTTTAGTTTTTTTAAAAAAAAAAAATTCTTTATAGATGAATTTATTATTTCAGATATTAAATGAACAATGATACATTCATGATTTTCCGTTGATAAATGTAGGGTATTTATTACATTCTCTAAGCTACCAACCCTAATTTAACCTTTGAACTCATTGATGTTCATTAAAACGTGTCAAAATGTATTTATTATGTATTTATTAATGTCATTCAAAATGCATTTATTTATTCTACCCATAGCTTAAATATTGGAACTCAATGATTATCATTATTTGAAAATGGATGTTCATTGCATGTTAATTGTGGAGTTGTTACAAACTATACTTATATGTCAATTTTATATTTTGAAAATTAGATTCAAACAACTCTATATATGATATATATAAATAACATAAAATCTAAAATATACTAATATAATAAACTAAAACTTCACACATAATACATTGTTCGAACTATATTATTGTTAGTATTCTTTTGTCATTAAATTAGCTTAGAAGATAAATCTTTCATTATAAAAACAGATGAAGTAATGAAAAGAGGAGACGATGAGGCTCCTCTCAAGTAGTAACTTTTGGAACGAATGCCTAGACAATTACACAATCCGCTTCATTTAATGATCTGATTTTTGGAACAACTTCCAATGCACTGTCAGTACCATTCATTTACATTCATTGTTACACGGTGTAATCTGCCCGCAAAATAGTACATCACTACACAAAATGAAAAGTCACAATTTGTCACTACTTAAAAGGGTTTCAAACTCTTCATTTCACTATTACTGCCAAAACACTGAAATATTCATTTTGAATTTAAACTTTTTTGAATCCGAAAATTTGCCTTCAATTAAAAAAATGAAGAGTGCGAAAATTTCACTGATATGTGTTACATTAAATTTTGTTTCCGTTTGTATTCGACTGCTTAATTCTTTTTAATTTATAGATGTGTGTTTAATTTAATTATTTTTTTTAGGAGAACTATTTGAAAAATACAAATCCAGATGCTGCCCTAGAACTAATTCACAAAGCTTCGAAAGAAGGACACGGCGCTGCAAAATATGCTTTTGGCATAATATCTATCTTCATAGGTGGTGTATATGAAGATCAAGGGGTAAAGACAATTGGTAAATAAGATTGTAAAAGTTTATATTTAGATCTTCTTGACAAAAATTGAAGATTTTTGAGTATTACAAGTTGAATCCTTGTGATGAAAATAAACCTAAAGGATATAGTATTAAATGAGTTATAATGATAAAAGTTATAGAATAAAAAATGATACATTCATGATTATATGAACTAAAAAATGTAGGAATTTTATTACATTAAGTTATCTAGCCGAATTATTCCTCTGAATTCAATGATTTTCATTAAATGTGGCAAAATGTATTTATTTTGCATTTATTAATGTGATAAAAAAATCTCTTTTTTTTATTCTTCCCATAGATCAGACATTGGAACTTAATGATCATTAAGAGTTTCGTATCATTAATTGAAAATGGATGTTCATTCCATGTGGATTGTAAGTTTGTGATAGCACATCCTATAAAATAATTTGTAGGGTTAAAAGAGATACTTATATGTTTATTTTGTATTTTAGATACAAACAACTTCATACATAATATTTGTTATTGAATTAACTTAGAAGATAAATCTTTCAATAAAAGAGTCGGTCAATAAAAATATGAAGTAATGGAAATAGAAGAGAGTAGCTTTTTGAACCAATACCTAGACAACTACTTCTCACAATCCTCTTCATTAAATGATCTGATTTATGGAACAACTTCCGAAGCACTCTCAATACCATTCATCTCAAATGATAAGTCACAACTCTTCAAACTTGAAACTCTTCGAATCCGAAAATCTAATTTGAGTGTTTTCCTTGAATCCGAAGCACTCTCAATACCGTTCATTATATTTTAATTTTCAATTCAAAGTTTTTGACTAAATTTATTATCCATGAAATTAATAATTAAAGGTCTGAAATAACTTATATCATAATAAATTTTGATAATGCATTAATTTAATTATATTTTAAATTCTTACCTTCCAATAAAATTGATCTTAAAAAAGAAGAGCGTAAGAAATTCAACTTATCAAATCAAATCTTGTCAAAATTCTAGGTGTACTCAAGAACTTATCTTAGACTTGAAAAAACAATAAAACTATTCCGTCGTTTCGCCTTTGTTATATTTACTACTACAAATTTTTGATATAAGAATAAATTTATTTTCAATAATATTAATAACAAAAGGTCTGAATTTTTTTATATCATAGAATATTTTGATGATTAAATTAATTAATTAAATTTTATATTCTTACCTTCTGATAAAAGATCTTAATTAATGGATTTGTCTTACATAGGAAGAGTGCTAGAAATTTCAACTAATCAATTCAAATCTTGTCAACTTTCTAGCCTCTATGTGTACTCAAATACTTCTCTTAGGCTTGAACAACTAATCCACCGTCATTTCACGTTATTTACATTTCGATATAAGAATAAAATTTATTTTTCATGAAATTAGTATTTTAAACGCCTCAAATAATTTTTACGTAACATTAAAAATATTAATGATTAAATTAACTAATCGAACTATAGTTTCTTACCTTATAAAAATTAGTCATTTATATTGGTATGAAAATGTTACTTTTTACTTTCTTACCTTCTAAAAAACTTGTTCAATAAATGGATTAAAAAAGAAGAGTGAAAGAAAATTTAACTCATCAAATCATGTCTTTTCAACAAGTTGTAGGCATGCTCAAGTAGTTTTAATTAGAGTGAACAACTACATTAATCTCGTCCATTCACAAATGTTATTTCTTTAGTACTGCTAATTGGCAAGACAGAATTTTGGCACGAATTGCCAAGACACGGGTAAATGACAAAAATGTCCCTTTGGCTCCAAAATCCCTTGTATTTCCCTCTAAAAAAGAAAACCACCTTTGACATTTTAATATTTATTTACTCTCTCTCTTACTTTACTCTTTTTATCTTCTTCAACTTCACTCTACACTCTCATCCCTTCTTATTTTAATTTGTTGACCAAGAATTTATTTTGTTGTTGAATTTATATAATTTTAGCAAAATGAAATTGACTAGTCAGAATAGCCAATTAAACGATGTATTGAATAATGTTTTGGGGTTAGATGAGGATGATAGTTTGTTGTCCCAAAATGATGAACATCATGAAGATTCTGATGATGCATACGATGGGCCAGAAAATTATTTGCATAGTGCTGATGAAGATGTTATTAACAAGCTCTTTGAAGAAATGAATCAATCGAAGCAAAAGGAATCAATAAGTGTTAGTGACGGAGAGAAATATGAAGCTGAAGAATAATATGATGAACATACAGATTCAACCAATGATGATAATTTTTCAAACCAACAATATATGGAAGGCCCTCTTGTAGATATGGTCTATTGTAGTGTAGAATCTCTTTTTGCTTTTTATAAAGAACATAGTCGTTTAAATGGATTTGGAGTTCTTAAAAAGACTTCAAAAAAGAGAGGTTGTGAATACGCTAGGTATGTCTCATTCGCTTGTGATAAAAGTAGAAAACCAACTGCTAAGAATTATAGTAAAAGGGTTGATTGCAAATGTAAAGTTAATTGTGTTGTGCTGCCTGACAGTTCATGTCGCGTAACAACAGTTACGACGGAGCACAACCATGAGTTGCAACCATCTTTGGCACGTTTTTTTGGTTGCCACAGGAAAATAAGTAAGGCATTAAAACGAAACCTTGAAGCCCATGACATCGCAGGAATTAGACCTGCCAAAAGCATTAGACTTTTGGAAGTACAAACAGATGGTCCAGATAGAATGGGATGCATACCTAAAGACTGTCGAAACTATATTCTTCAACAACGCAGGATGAGGACATTGTCATGCGATGCTGCGGCAATACAGAAATTCTTCGCTTCAATGCAGATGAAGGACGAAGAATTTTTTTATGTAATTGACACGGATAATATTGGTAGACTTTACAACGTAGTGTGGGTTCACACACATTGCAAGTATACGTATCGGGAGTTTAGTAATGTTGTTTGTTTCGATTCAACGTACTTGGTAAATCAATGGCGCATGCCGTTTGCATCTTTTGTTGGTGTGAATCAACACAAACAGTCTATTCTTTTGGGCTGCACTTTGCTCACAAGTGAGGATATTGAAACATACAAATTTGTTTTCGCTACTTAGCTGACAGCAATGGGCAATGCACCTCCAACGGCTATCCTCATTGATCAATGTGAGAGTATCAAGAGCAACAATTACAGAGGTACTTCCAGACACCATCCATAGGTACTGTATTTGGCACATCATGACAAAGTTGCCTGCAAAGCTTAAGGGTGTGTGGGACTTTAAGATTGTCAAGTTCGAATTTAAATCAATAATCTATAACAGGATCACTATCAATAAATTTGAGGAAAAATGGGCTGGCTTTATTCAAAAATACGAGCTTCAGCATAGACTATGGTTTCATAATCTATACTTGGAGAAGGAAAAACGGATCCATGTCTTCCTAAAACACTATTTTTGGGCTAGCATGATGTCCACCCAAAGAAGTGAGTCAACGCATGTATTTTTTTATGGTTATATATCCGATCGAAGCTCTCTAAACCAGTTCGTCGAGTAGTATGAGTTAGCCTTGCGATTTAAATATGAGAAGGAACTTCAAGCAGAAGCTGACTCACAAAAAAAGCATGCAGTGCCTTGTAGTAGTTTTGATTGGGATTTGTATCTTCAAACCCATTATACTCGACCTATTTACGATGCCTTTGCAACAGTGCATTTGAAGCGATTGTACCACTGTGAAATTGAAAGACACCATGACTTCAATGCCGTGAAGGGAGTTGAGAAGTACAATGTAACAGATTATTCCATATCTAATGATTTTCATGGAAATCCATTTGTTTACATTGTGGAATATCGGCCACAGAATCAATATCTGAATTGCAATTGCAAGAATTTTCAAAGTAAAGGTGTTGTCTGCTGCCATATTTTAAAGACTACGTCTCATTGTAGAATTAAAATGTTCCATGACAAATATATTCTACGCCAGTGGAAAAGGGACGTAATTCGACCACACATAGGTAAATTCTTTCAAGAAGGCTATCCATCAATAACGGACGAGTACAAGAAGACAATTCCTTAAAGAAATGGTTTGATAGGAATTGTGATGTTGTGTTGGACAACAACGCTAAATATGCTAATTTCAAAAATGTTTTGAAAGGACGTTTCAATGCATATTGTAATTGGAATGACGAAATGGCAATCCCTAGCGTTAGTAATCCAGACTCAAAAGATGATGTAACATTCATTAGAACCCGAGGGAAGTTCGAACACATGGAAGGCCTCCGACTAATAAATGTAGGAGAGGTGGTGAAAGGTGGACTATAACATATTATCATGCAGATCAAGTGGGTGAGACTAGTCAAGGTCGGAGGGGTAGTGGAAGATAGGGTGTAGGTCGAAGGGCTGGTAGAGGTGGTCGAGGCGGTGGTATAAAGGCGTAGATTATTCATGTAATTTGTAATCGTACATTATTTTAAAATATTTTTTAATCATTAACCAAGTTTAAGCGGGCCATGCCTTTTCCATGGCTTCTGGTTAATGATTAAAAAATATTTTAAAATAATGTACGATTACAAATTACATGAATAATCTATGCCTTTATACCACCGCCTCGACCACCTCTACCAGCCCTTCGACCTACACCCTGTCTCCCACCACCCCTCCGACCTTGACTAGTCTCACCCACTTGATCTGCATGATAATATGTTATAGTCCACCTTCCACCACCTCTCCTACATTTATTAGTCGGAGGCCTTCCACGTGTTCGAACTTCCTTCGAGTTCCTAATGAATGTTACATCCTCTTTTGAGTCTGGATTACCAACACTAGGGACTGCCATTTCGTCATTCCAATTACAATATGCATTGAAATGTCCTTTCAAAACATTTTTGAAATTAGCATATTTAGCGTTGTTGTCCAACAAAACATCACAATTCCTATCAAACCATTTCTTTAAGGAATTGTACTTCTTGTACTCGTCCGTTATTGATGGATAGCCTTCTTGAAAGAATTTACCTATGTGTGGTCGAATTACGTCCCTTTTCCACTGGCGTAGAATATATTTGTCATGGAACATTTTAATTCTACAATGAGACGTAGTCTTTAAAATATGACAGCAGATAACACCTTTACTTTGGAAATTCTTGCAATTGCAATTCAGATATTGATTCTATGGCCGATATTCCACAATGTAAACAAATGGATTTCCATGAAAATCATTAGATATGGAATAATCTGTTACATTGTACTTCTCAACTCCCTCCACGACATTGAAGTCATGGTGTCTTTCAATTTCACAGTGGTACAATCGCTTCAAATGCTCTGTTGCAAAGGCATCGTAAATAGGTCGAGTATAATGGGTTTGAAGATGGAAATCCCAATCAAAACTACTACAAAGCGCTGCATACTTTTTTCGTGAGTCAGCTTCTGCTTGAAGTTCCTTCTCATATTTAAATCGCAAGGCTAACTCATACTGCTCGACGAACTGGTTTAGAGAGCTTCGACCGGATATATAACCATAAAAAAATGCATGCGTTGACTCACTTCTTTGGGTGGACATCATGCCAGCCCAAAAATAGTGTTTTAGGAAGACATGGATCCGTTTTTCCTTCTCCAAGTATAGATTATGAAACCATAGTCTAAGCTGAAACTCGTATTTTTGAATAAAGCCAGCCTATTTTTCCTCAAATTCGTTAATAGTGATGCTGTTATAGATTATTGATTTAAATTCGAACTTGGCAATCTTAAAGTCCCACACACCCTTAAGCTTTGCAGGAAACTTTGTCATGATGTGCCAAATACAGTACCTATGGATGGTGTCTGGAAGTACCTCTGTAATTGTTGCTCTTGATACTCTTACATTGATCAGTGAGGATAGCCGTTGGAGGTGCATTTCCCATTGCTGCCAGCCAAGTAGCGAAAACAAATTTGTATGTCTCAATATCCTCACTTGTGAGCAAAGCGCAGCCCAAAAGAATAGACTGTTTGTGTTGATTCATACCAACAAAAGATGCAAACGGCATGCGCCATTGATTTACCAAGTACGTTGAATCGAAACAAACAACATTACTAAACTCCCGATACGCATACTTGCAATGTGTGTGAACCCACACTACGTTGTGAAGTCTACCAATATTATCCGTGTCAATTACATAAAAAAATTCTTCTTCCTTCATCTGCATTGAAGCGAATAATTTCTGTATTGCCGCAGCATCGCATGACAATGTCCTCATCCTGCGTTGTTGAAGAATATAGTTTCAACAGTCTTAAGGTGTGCATCCCATTCTATCTGGACCACCTGTTTGTACTTCCAAAAGTCTAATGCTTTTGGCAGGTCTAATTCTTGCGATGTCATGGGCTTCAAGGTTTCGTTTTAATGCCTTACTTATTTTCCTGTGGCAACCAAAAAAATGTGCCAAAAATGGTTGCAACTCATGGTTGTGCTCCGTCGTAACTGTTGTTACGCGACATAAACCATCAGGCAGCACAACACAATTAACTTTACATTTGCAATCAACCCTTTTACTATAATTCTTAGTAGTTGGTTTTCTACTCTTATCACAAGCGAATAAGACATACCTAGCGTATTCACAACTTCTCTTTTTTGAAGTCTTTTTAAGAACTCCAAATCCATTTAAACGACTATGTTCTTTATAAAAAGCAAAAAGAGATTCTACACTACAATAGACCATATCTACAAGAGGGCCTTCCATATATTGTTGGTCTGAAAAATTATCATCATTGGCTGAATCTGTCTGTTCATCATATTATTCTTCAGCTTCATATTCCTCTCTGTCACTAACACTTATTGATTCCTCTTGCTCCGATTGATTCATTTCTTCAAAGAGCTTGTTAATAACATCTTCATCATCACTATGCAAATAATGTTCTGGCCCATCGTATGCATCATCGAAATCTTCATGATGTTCATCATTTTGGGACAACAAACTATCATCCACATCTAACCCCCAAAACTTATTCAATACATCATTTAATTGGCTATTCTGACTAGTCGATTCCATTTTGTTAAAATTATATAAATCCAACAGCAAAAAAAAATTCTTGGTCAACAAATTAAAATAAGAAGGGATGAAAGTGCAGAGTGAAGTTGAAGAAGATAAAAAGAGTAAAGTATGAGAGAGAATAAATAAATATTAAAAATGTCAAAGGTGATTTTCTTTTTTGGAGGGAAATACAAGGGATTTTGGAGCCAAAGAGAAATTTTTGTCATTTACCCGTGTTTTGACAATTTGTGCCAAAATTCTGTCTTGCCAATTAGCAGTATTTTTGTTGTTAATGGGGTCTTCCAACTATCAAAGATGTGGGGCAATAATGTGAGTATTCCTCATTTAATTAAAAAAATTAGAATTTAAATTTCGAGTATAAAAAAGTTCTTGATTAATTAAAAATATTATTCCAAAATTAATTTTATCTAATGTGAATTTGAATTAATAAAACTTCAATATAAATAGTATAACGCAAATGAACCTCCCCCACCCCCACCCCCAAACTTTGTTTACAACCTTTTGATTTAGTTGACTTTCCTGTACCATAACTAAATAAGTAGGGCACCAACCAGAGTTGTGATGCACTGGTGGAAGTGTTTCACCCTTAATCAGAGGACTTAGTTTGAGCCCTGGGTATGGAGAAAATTATGTTGGGAGCGCCACCTCCGAATGGGCCCTGGTACCGAGACCCCCGGTAATCTCTTGCAGGGCGCACAAGGCAAGGCCCTTAGTCTTACCTCATGCAGTTTCTGCTTTCTTGTTGGCTTGGCGGTGCTTTCCTTCCTCCCGTGATTCCAATTTAGTCGGAGCTCTAATGTGGGCTTCGGACATCGGATGGGAAACCAAAAAAACTAAATAAGTAGGGCCGATGAATATAGAATTTCCGCTAAATTGAATCAATCATCAGCCTTGTTCAATCATATCTAAAGTTTATTTAGGTTGAAATAATTCATATTAAAGATGAACTAAATATTGATTAGTAGCTTAACTTGCTTAATCTGATACAACTTAATTTTTTTAAAAGATATCAATGGATAATCTAAATCAAATATTTGTAAAACAAGTTTTCATAAATATAGTAAAATTAATTTAATTTTAACAAAATTTTGAATTGTAAAGTTGATATACACTTTCCCAATCTAAATTGCAAATGTAAACATAGAACTGAAGTTTTTAAAATATGATTTCTTAAAAATATATCAGTAGGTCTTCTAATACTTTGTTGACATTAAAATAATATTAAAAATGCATGACTGAGTATATGAATAACTCTTTAGTCTCAAAATACCTTATTGACCGAGTGTTTGTGAAGATTCCCTTAATAATAGAGTGCTCCATTTGAAGAAATGTACGGTAAGTTAAACCTTGGCTCATTAATCGGGATCACAAGATGATCGTGTTATAAAATATTATTGAAATTCGTGGTTTAACATTTTCTTATAAAAGTTTCAATTAGTTTAAAACAAAATTCAATATGTGATTCAAAAAATCATAGAAAATTATTAAAACATAAAAAGACAATTATTTAGTAAATCGTTATCCAAAAATGAACCTCAAATACTTTTGTCTAACCGATCCAATTATGGATGTGTTATATGCTACTTTGGTTAATTTTGTCAAATCGATCTGTCCATGAACTTAATTATCTTTTAGAAATTTAGCAAAATTCCATTTTTAAGATACGACTGTTCAATCCGTGTGTCAAAAGTCAAGTTAATTGCTTCATTTATTTATATGGTATTCTCCTTCTGTTCCTAATTATTTGTCTATTTTTAAATTAACACATTTATTAAGAAAATAATTATTAACGTAGTGAGTTTATCATTTTACCCCTATTAATTATGAAGTAGATGAATTAAAAATTTAAGATTTTCAAGAATTTTTTTTAAAAAAATAATTAATTAAAAATATAATAGATAATTTTTTTTGTCCGAAATACAATAAAATAGAAATCACTTTCGAGCAAAGTTGACCTGTCGACGGCAAAACGCGTAAACCTTTCAGTTTAGTCTAAGACACTACACGTGGCCTAATATCTTCCTTGATGACTTTTTTGGATATTTTTGGACATAAAATCAATAGCGCTCCTATATTAGTAGATCATTATATTAAAAATAATTGTTTTATATTAGCCATTCACTTTACTAAATCAGAAAACGGTTAATTAATTTTTTTCTATATTACTCTTACAATTAATTCCTTTTTTAAGTGTTCACATTTAATTATAAAATTTCTACTTTATTTAAGAAGTCAATTAGTAAAATTAATTTTTTTATTTTTTAGAACAGTACAAAATGAACAATAATCAACTACTCTAAATATAAAACGGAGAGAGAAAAAGGGAAATCAACAGTCTTGAACTTAGTAATCAATTTTATTTTTAAAACAGACATTTTGATCATTTATTAGTAAAAAAAAGACGTTACTTGTGCTTAAAAATACAAATCCACATCCACCTAAGCAGAATCACTTAAAATACAATTATACACATAATTAAAAGTTGTATATATACTAATGAGCAAAGAATTCACCATCAAATTGTAAATGCAATTAAGTCTACAATAGTAGCTTTGTCTCTGCATATTAAGACTTTGTCCAATATTTTAAAAATAGAAAAAATAATTAATTTTTTTTTCATTTTACTTCAATATATCCTCAAATTATGGGCGTGTAAAATCTAAAATGAATATATAAATATTTATTAGACACACAATTAACGATTAGAGAAAAACAAGCAACTTGTCAAATTGATCAAATTACACGGAAAAGTCTGTGAACAGTCAGAAATCAATCTTTACATTTTCTTTCCAAAAGGCAGAATTTCCGGTTATTGGTGGTAATTTTCATGATCATCAATTGACTAAAGTTTTTCTGATTTTCAACTGCACTAGATGTGAACTGAACTGTATAAAGTGTGTACAGATCAAAATTGGAGTAGAATTTAGAAGCGAAATCAAACCCTCGTTAACAAGACGAAATTTAATAGCGCAACTATATTAGCTACTGAGATTCCCGTAGTGTGTGTATACAGATCTAAATTGGAGTAGAATATTTGCATAGAGCATAAAGATCCGATCCAGTCCTTAAATCTAGGATATACTATTAATAAAAAGGATACAGCTCCCCTCGTTCTCAGAACTTTTTATATACATTAAAAAAAAATACCTTTATTCATCCTACAAGCAAGATTGGATCATATTCTCTCTTCTTTTCTTTGATTGACACTTCAATTTTGGCTTTGTCGGTGTAAGATTTCAGATCTTCTTCTTCTTCTTAACTTCTAGTCTTACTTTCTTGATTTTTCTGACCTCATTTTGGCAAAGGTTTAATCTTTTCTGGTGTGTGTTTTTCTTTTTGAGTTAAATCTAGACATAGTTGATTGTTTGTGTTTATAGTACAACTTTTGTGGGTTTGATGTTTTGCTGTTAACTTTATGGTTGAGGGTGTAATGTGTTTTTTTTTTTAATCTTTGGATAAGCAGGTGAAAAATGGCTCAGATTCAGCTTCATGGAACTCTACATGTCACGATCTTTGAGGTCGATAATCTGCAGGGTGAGGAGGAGGGTGGGCATTTCTTTAGCAAGGTGGGTATACTTATGATCTATGTTCTTGATTGACTTGGATCGCGAGGTCAATTGCGTTCAATTTCAGTTTTTGTTTTTCACCTTATGTTTTGCTTGAATTGAGTATGCTAGTATGGAACATTGGATCAGTTGTTCCCAAATTAGTACTATTTGTTTGAAGGGCTAACACTCATGTACCATGAAGAATGCTACTTTTGTTAGCTGCTAAGTTGTAGTGAGATTTTTACACCAGTTCTGGACTTTAGTAGTTTCCTTGTGATTATGCCTAAGCCTTCTCTTGGAAATGTCATAAAGCCGTGATGGACTATGCAACACTTTTAGTTGGATAATGTAAATGAGTCCATGATTAAAAAAATATGATTTGGTTAAATATTGGGTTTTGGCGATTTCCTGAGGCTAATTAGGCTAGTAAAAGGGTAATTATTGGTTACATCGATCTGTTAAAGCATCAACACATGGAATGTATACTTTGTGATGATCTAATTCTTTCAATCCCTCAAATTCAACAGCAGCACGAACATAGGTTGTGGCGTATGAGCAAGCATAGTTCCATGATACAGAATCTTGTAGTTTGTCCATATGAAAAAACATAAGGTTAAATCTGATGGAGAAATTTACCTATGCCCTATGTACTTTAGATTTTTTTTACCCAATAATACATGTAATAGCTCTCTTGTGCTAACTAATCTCAATTATTCGCCTGTTAGACAAATGAATCTGTTGTAGTAGGATCGACAGTGTTATTTAAGTGGAAGCAGGGTAAAGGTGTGGGCCCATACATCCTGTGTTCAATGTTGGGCTGTACAGTCCCGTATATAGTGCACCTCCTGTTTTCAGCTAAAAATATGAGTTTTGAATCTTTTCTGGAAGTAATATCAAATGATCTTTTTCATTGATAAATCTCTGTAATTTGCTGATCTCTGTATATGATTTGTATAAATTGCTAATAGTACATAGCCAACTTTCTGTTACATGTAGTTAGATGTTTAATAACTTCTTTTGCCTTTTTTCTTGATACAGCAATCTATTTGGAATTCTAATCCCTGATTTAACTAGAATAGGGTTCTTTGTGAGGAAGTGATTGCCCCTTAATGAAAATTTTGATTTTGAAATCTCATATTTCAGATAAAGCAACATTTTGAGGAGACAGTTGGTATTGGAAAAGGAACTCCAAAACTTTATGCTACAATTGATTTGGAGAAGGCTAGGGTTGGGAGAACAAGAATGATTGAAAATGAACCAAAAAATCCAAGGTGGTACGAGTCTTTTCACATTTACTGTGCACATATGGCTTCAAATGTTATATTCACTATCAAAGATGACAATCCCTTTGGTGCATCCTTAATTGGAAGAGCTTATGTTCCGGTTGAAGAACTTTTGGAAGGGGAGGAGATTGATAAATGGGTTGAGATACTGGATAAAGAAATGAATCCTATAGCAGAAGGTTCTAAAATCCACGTTAAGCTACAGTTTTTTGACGTCAGTCGAGATCCAAACTGGGGACGTGGAATTAGAAGCTCTAGATATCCTGGTGTCCCTTACACTTTCTTTTCACAGAGAGCGGGATCGCGGGTTTCCTTGTATCAAGATGCTCATGTGCCAGACAATTTTATTCCTAAAATCCCTCTCTCTGG
>JAJOOR010005121.1:0-51055 GCA_036250505.1 Solanum acaule | reverse complement strand
CTTTCCCATCATTTAAAAAAAAATATTTTTGAAAATATTTTAGATTTTTAAAATTTCAATTTCTACGCCACTCGCACCAACGACCCCTTTCATCACAAGTCACAACCATCATTGTTGCTAGCTACTACTATGAACTGCTACCACACTTACCTCCTCTATCATTATAATTATATCAATTGCCATCTTCTCCTCCATCTTTGTAGCCATTGTCATCTCCACCACCACTATCACCAATATAGTCAATTCTTACAACCAACAAATTAACTCCGCCATCATAAGTAACATCGTAGTCAATTACCACCATACATTCTTCTGTCACCATCACCATCACTACTACCGCCACCACTACTATCAACCACTCCACTATTGTGGTCAATCTCTACTATCAACTATGCACCTCCGTCATCATAACTAGCACCGTCGCCAGCTGCCACAAATACATCACCAACCACTAAACATTCTTCAACCACCACAATCAACAATCAACACTGGCAACTACTAACATCAACCAACTTCATCATTACAACCACCAACACCACTAACAATTCCATCATTATGCCACAACACCAACCATCTCCACCGTCAAAACTATCACCACCACCATAACTAGTCACTAACAATAACTATTAGCATCACCACCACCACAATAAAATATCTCCACCATCACTAGCAAATATAAGTATTTCATATTTTTTTTATCAAATAATGATTTTTATTTTATTAATTCTTTTTAATTTGCATTTTATATGTATATTCAGATGTCGAAAAACAAACCGTATTAATCATTCAATGTTTAGATCTAGAAACAACATCTTAATCATTCAGATGTATATTAGATTCAAACGCCTAAATTTTAATAAAAATAAATAAAAAGCCTTAATCTACGAAAATAAAGGTAAGTTTATTTACACCCTTTACTAAAGTATCGAACTAGGTCAATGCATGGATTACCGGTTTACCCTTTCAACAAATTAAAGTGTGTCAGGTAATATGAATATTATGGTTACCTAATGGATTAATTAAAGGAAGATTCACGATCAATATAATATTATTATTTTTATTTTAAAAAAGATTTCAAATAAACACACACATACCCAAAAGTGGATACAAATATATATGCTATATATCCATGGATAAAGACTTACCAACAAATATTTATGTCAAAGCGTTTGATTTACTTGTGATATCATGCATGTCCTAATTAATAACACAAAAAGGGGCGATCGAACGATTTACTTGACTTGTTCCTTTCTACTACGATGCAGAATTATGATGTATAGTAATTAAAGTAAGAACATAGTGTTTTTACGTGAAAAATATCTGGATAACAAGGATGAAAAACCACGATCTACATCTCTACAAGATTTGTTGCAAATTCACTAAAACAAGTGATGAGTCTCAAAAGAATTCAGATTATAAGAATTGAATTGTAGGAATCAAGTCTAATCCCTCAAATAATTAAAAACCTACACATATTATTGTGTCTCTCTTCAAAGCTACCCTTAACAATTGTTTATATGATTATATATGTAGGTTCAAGGAAATCAAGGATGGTGGGAGCATTGACAAGGACTCCACTCCAAGAAGGATATGTGAGCTATCCATGGGAAAAGAGAATGAATGAGTTGCTAGCAGTTCCAAAGTCTAGCAACTTTTACTCACTACTTCTCTTGCCAAAAGCCTCAGACAAAGTTTCAATTGGTTATAATGATTTAGAAGACACACTTTCTAGAGCAAATGCTTGGCTCATTGCTTCTCAAGCCTCTGGTGTTCCCATTGTTTTCATGAATATCCAGACTGAATCTCTACTTACCAAGGTACCTAAATATTCATAGCTATATTTTCACTCACAAAAATATATCTTTTTTTTAGATGAAATTTATGTTCACACACAACTTCAACCTCAACTAAATATCATCCAAAAGCCTAATTCACCGGTATTTTAAATATTGAAGTTTAATATTTGCAAATAATTGTATAGAAAAGGACCCTGAGCCTAAGTCAACCCCAAAGACTAGTACATGAGGGGAGGATCGCCCAAGGCCTAGGACTGGACATGTGAAATGTGGACAATATAAGATCGGTTGGAGGGATGGGTGGGTGGGCAACATTAGAAATAATGAATCGGTGGTGGGCCTAACTCTGATACCATGCAAAGAAAGGGATCTTGAACCTAACTCAATCCCAAAACAAAAAAATATCTCTTTTTCCAAATGAAATTTATGTTCACACACAACTTCAACTTCACATACTGTTTCTTTCAACCTCAACTAAATATCGTCTAAACACCTAATTCATCAGTATTTTAAATATTGAAGTTCAATGTTTGCAAGTAATTGTAAAGAAAAGTAACTTGACCCTAACTGAACCCCCAAAAACGTGGATCATGAGGGGAGAATTGCCTAAAACCAAAGACTGAACATTTGGAGCATGGACAATATAAGATTAAAGGGGCAAACATCGGAAATAATGAACAGAGTCATCATGTAAAGAAATGAATTTTAAGCCTAAGTCAATCCCAAAAGTTAGGGGAATGTCTATTAAAAGAGACAAACTAGTTAGTCAATTAGGTAGGAGTCCTTCAAGTCTTAAAAATTAGGTAAAGGTGACAAATAGTATTAATTAGGTTAAAAGATGTTTTCTCAATAGTCCCAAACTTTTAACTTTTACACTTTAGTGCAACAACTGTCGTAGTTGTAGGGACAACAACTTCTTTAGTCGTCCGACAACTTCAGTAGTTGTCCAAACAACTTTAGTAGTTGTCCAGACAACTACGAAAGATTATTAATATATATTAAAATAAAAAAAGTAGAGAAAAATAAAGGGGGCCCACTTGTCCATTTTTTTAAAATTGGAAGCTATAAGGCACTTTTAGCTCATTTTTCCAAAAGGTAGCTCATGAGGGGAAGATTATACAAGAGCATATAATGATGTGGGACTCCAGCAGTAATTTGCTTAATAATTTTTGCTGCTACAAATGGCAAATATATTAATATTGAACATTCATCTATGTAAAATCAAGTTAGGATAGTAAATTAACATTCCTCTGTACTTCTTTTCTCTTAGATATCAGGGGAGACAGCTTCGTGCACTGTAAGTGCCGGATCACTTTCTGATTTATCAAACCTTGCAAATGCAAGTTTGTATGGTTTTGAAGATTACCATGGAGTGGATATTGGTGTTGTTCGAGCAGTTCGTCTTTGGTTTTCCCCACTTGGAGGAGAGATTCCTATTGATATTATAATCAAAGAAAATGATGTCAAACTTGGATTTGCCATCAGCAGAACAGAAGAGGTAACTAACTTCTATCTTCCATCACGATCCATACAATTTAACATTGATTATTTTACAACATTAGTGTACATATTTAACTTGTTAGCATGTCAAGGTATCCAATTAATCAGTTTGAGAAGTTAGATGTAATATGTTCAAGTCCATACACATTACACAAGAAGAAAACTTCCATAATCTTAGATCACAAATTTTAGTATCTCTAAATTATGTAGTATTGTAATGTTAGTTTGATCTTAGAAGTTAGAACATATTGGTTAGAATGAGATTAATTTACTTGTATTACGTAAATTCTCGCTAACGATATATTTAAATTCTATTTTTTTAACTTCTCATTATTATTATCTCTTTAGGGGTTTATTCACATATCATCAGTAGCTGAAGGTGACGAGGATGCACCATCATCAAGATCAGGACTTAGCAACCTATACAAAGAAGCAAGGAAAGAGTCCAAGCTTTTAGTTGTATCAAGAATATCGAACCAAAAGGTACTTCCATGGATCGTTTCTCCAACGGGGGCAGTCAGGTGCTTTGACACCATCTCTCTGAGTCAAAAATTGTCTTTGCATCGACATGCAAAGGTTCCCATTCTTATGCACGTGTTCCTTTGGGACCGTTCTGTCCCCGTGCCAAATGCTGGTATGATTAATCGGCCGAGGACTATTTCCCCGACCATGCTACCATCGTTGCCACCTGAAGTTCGGTTGGCACGCCAACCGAATGATAATCAGGTGATGCCATTGCCTCTAGAAGTTGAAGATGAGATAGGAAGTCAAAGTGATGAATCAGAACTAAGGCATGTCAGGGACACTGCTGGGGAATCTTCTTTTCGTTTCCATGATTTTTCTCTACCAAATAATTGGGTGTAATTATTTTCTTTTAATTGTTTGTTGTACATAAATATGACAAGTTTTGTAACTAAGGGTGATCAGTTTAAGGGGCATTTGTAACAGCTTATTCCACAATGGAGTTTCAATCATTAAACTCTATAATGTAACAAAATATTTGCTGTTTAGTCAGACTTGTATGCATTTTCGAGAGCAATGGTGATGTCTAGTTGATTGTATCATGGCAGATAACAGATGAAACAAATAAGCATCATTATTATTAAGTTTTATGCTTCAACATGATTGCTTAAGTTTTATGACTAATAAACAAGCTCTAATGATGTACTCTTCCAGAATGACATGAATGAGAGTTGTTACCTCCCCTTCTTAGTGTCTTCCCATTAATTTGCTCTGTTTACGTACTTTTAGATAAACTTTAAAATATTATTCCCTCCATTCACTTTTACTTGTCATATTTTGATTTGACACACACATTAAGAAAACAATGATTGACATGACTATTTTACTGCACTACCCTTGTCAATATTACTCTCTCCGTTCACCATATAAACATATTGCGCTTAACTGGGTGATATCCCCTCAAGGGGTAGTTAGTTTACTCATGCTTAACTCTCGGTAGAAGCATGAACTACGGGATAAAAAGGCTCTACCAATGTCACAACCCAAAATCCCAAGTCGTGATGGCACCTATGTTCCCAACCGATAGATAAGCCAACCGAACAAGTTAACCAATTCAACTTAAAATATAGAAAAGTAAGTAGAAAACAAATATCTTAAATACCAAGTCTTTTAAATAAATTGCAAAAAGCTGAAAAATCACCCCCAAGATTTAGTGTCACAAGTACAAGAGCTTCTAAAAGTCAATACAAGTCTCTAATTATATAAGTCTAAACATAAGAAATATCCTATCAGAATACCAAAACAACCTAATAAATAGAGATAGATGAAGGTATGGGCTGCAAAATATCCAAGCAGCTCATCACAACTTAAAGATAATCCAAACTCAGACTCAAGCTCCAAGAAATGCGCTCAAATTTGAAATACAATCTACACCACAAAAAGAGTGCAACAAGTGTAGTATGAGTACGAAACAACGTGTACCCAGTATATCTCATAGACCGACAACGAAGAATTAGTGACAGGAGTATATAAGAAAATCATCCTTTAATTTACCAGTCTTCATTATACTTATCAGTCAAGTTTCATCAAATAAGAATAAACAAATATCACACAATGGCCAACCACTAATAAAGCACATAATCAACAAGAATAAGGGATGTAATGAGATACAGTGCAATGTGACACCATGAAATTAAATGACATGCCTCAGATGCCAAGTACTCTCTCAACCGTATATACATGATACTCCTCGGAAATACATCGAGTGTTCATGACCCATAAGGGAGTCGCGAGGTCCATATACCGACATAGACGATCTCAACGCACTATCATGAAATCAAACAACCCCAACACGAACCCAACTTATAAGCATAATCAATCCCTCGCACGGATGATCTCCACATGCCCAAATTATAATCATAACACGATCTCAACACGGGCGATCTCCATGTGTTAGACCTTTACTCACACTCAATCTCATGTCAATGCATATGCACAATAAGATATCAATCAAAAGGGTAAGTGAAGTTTCTCTATGACATATAATCACCTCAATTATCACAAATATATGGGTTCAATAAAGAAACACAGCCACACAAAAGAAATCAAGTCACTAAATACATCAGCTAATGCTCATATACTTTGGCATTCTCGAATTACAATCTATCATATTATAGTAAAATATTTCCCTTTAATAACACCGGTACTCATACCAATGCCTATCACACCATTGGTACGAGACCCTCATATTTCTCCCTTACCCATTGTCTATTCCATTTTTTAATCTTTAATTAAAAAACGTCCCTCAACGAAGTCTAGGAAGTCTTAACATACCTCGAAAGTTGAACACGTGCCACAAAGTGGTCGTAAAGCTTCACAGTGTTTCCAATCTATCAAATATATAATCCTCATAAGAATACGAATCTAATGACACCCATATTACTATATTTAGTTTCGACTAAAAAATTAGGTCAAAAAGTCATCCCGAGCCACCAAATTCAAATCTGAAATTTTCTTTCAGATTATGTTCACCGATGATAAAACAAACTCGCATGCATAATTTCAGCTAAAATGGATCATTATTCGACCCCTAAATCAAGATTTTATTCTGAGAACCCTAAGACTATATTTTCTTAATTTAGTATAAATTATACACGTTTCTATCCTAAAAATCTATTCATAATCACAAAAAAAATAAAATTAATAGAAAGGATGAGAATAATTACCTTGATGTTTTGGGATGAAAATCCTATTTTTCTCTCTCTTTTTCCTTTTCTTTTCTCCCTTTCCTTCTTTTTCTCCTCTACCTTAAAGATTTTTTCCCATGTTTCTACGTACTGCTGCTGCGAACAAGTAATAACAGCAACCAACTTTAACCTATTACTATTTTATTATTATTATTATTATTATTATTTTGGGCTTGACCCTTTTTTTTTTTCTTTTCCTATTCTTATTAGAAACAAAATAATCCATTATTTAATCTGAAAGTCATGTCACTCATTCCCACAAGTCATAAATTATTTATAAAAGTTATTAAATAGTTAATATAAAATTTTTTGGCTAAAATTCATAAAACGACTAAGAGGGTCGTGACATCCAACAACCTCCGACTCTTCCTTAAGTGGAACATATAAGTTTTTGACGCTTCTATTGAAATGAGATTTAATTCCTTGTTAGATCGTATTTACGACATAATATACACTCAAAGTATAAACTTATACAAAACAAAATTCATACAACAAACATAAGACATAAGTTGAAAATTATACAAAATAGAAAATTAAATTTAATTAAGATCTAAAGCCTAAGCTCTAAGTCAATCTCCTCTTTGTCACCAATACTTGTGTTCCTAATTGATGAATTAATAGATTCAATTGACCTACTAGGTAGTGGAGCATTAAGATTTAACTTGATCCCGTATGGAACCTGTTGACTATAATTAGGGGCAAAAAAGTCTGCATTATTGAGTAGAGGCCTCAAGTGGAGGTGCATGTGTAGCAACATGAGGCACTTGCAACACTATGGCCTGTTGTTATTGGTCATAAATCAATCGTGGACGGCGAGAAATTTTACGAGCCCCCTCCACCATTGGTTTCTTAGGATGGGGACGATAAAAGTGTCATTGGCCAGGTAACACAGTTTGGTTAGACTTTCGTTTACCCAACTGAAAGTGGATGGCTGGAAGGTCAGCGGATAGACAAAAAAAACTTGTGATGGAGTGCACCTTTTATCCAAGTGCCCTAAGATATGTGCTTGTGTTGGTGCCCAATAAGCCCTTGGCTCGAGGTGAACACATCATTGCATGTCTTGCAACTCATGTAGGCTTCAACATAATACCTTCTTGGACTGCTCCACTTGTAAGTTGTTGTTGCTGCATTTTATGTAAAGAATTATCAGGGCCTGTTTGGAAAGCTGCCAGGTAATTGGAATTGGTGTAATTATTAGGGTAGTAATTACCAGCCTAGTAATTACACATCTTAGTAATTACGCTGAGTTGTTTGTTTGCCATAGTGGAAGGCCACTCTGGTAACTGAATTTGGTGTAATTACACTGTCTGTAATGTTTGGTTGACCATGTAATTACCTGGTCAGCAGGTAATTGGGTGTAATTAGCAGAGGGTAATTAAACTCTCCAATTCAAAGAGGGGTGGGGGTGGGGGTGGGGGCTGTGAATTGTTGGTAATTACATGGTGTAATTACGAGATGATTACTTTTTAATTTCTTCCTTTTATTTCTATTTTTATTTTTATTATTTTAAATTCTAATTTTAATTATCCTAATATTTTCTTTTTATATTATTTATATTTTCTTCTCATTGATCAACATTTACTTCATGTGATTCCATGCAATTTTTCCGTATTATCTAAAAAAAATTCATTAGTATAATTTTATTATTCTAATTTTTGAATTAAAGTAGACTTCATTATTGAATAAAGTTATGGACATACATTTTTCTTTTCTTTTAAATCATATTTATGTATGTTATGTTGAAATTTGACATAAGAGTATTATGTTAATTTTTTTGTTTTTGAATTTAGAACTTATGTTGTATTTTCAATTTCATTTGTTTTAGGAGTATTTACTCGATATTTTACATTGCAAGCTATTTTTCTAAGTTAGACCTGATAGATTATCTTTTTGTCAAATAATTTATAATTTTATGACATGATATTTATAATATATATCTTTTTGTCAAACATGCATTTCATAATGTTCATTGAAATTTTGTACTTTTAGTTTTTATGATTAATTTAATTAAAATATACTAAATTGAAAAATATAAATCAATTTTTTTTTATAATATTAGTTAAGAACACACGTGTCACGCCCTGAGCCTACACCCTGGGCGGGACTGACACTCGAGAACCGTTGCTGGCCCCAAGTGAACCCTTGGCCTGACTTTCTCACTCAACGGTAGACTTTACTCAAGATAAATACTTTTAAAAATAGTACACTGAACTGCTCAATAAATAACTGAGAATGTAATAAATAACATTAACTGCCAAAGTGGCAACTCAAGTCTCAATTTAACTGAAAAGGAAAAGTAAAGACTCATGAACTAACACCAACTAACTCTGTCTACGAAGCCTCTAAACTCTGAGGGATTTCGGTACAAGACCCCCGATCATCCTAACAACTGAAATAAGCAAGCAATAAAACAAAACATAACCAAATGGATCCTCCAGAAAGCAATGAGGCTCACCAACTGACTTTGATTGCTCAACTAGAATCAACGATGCGCTGGATGCTGATCCTGGTTACCTGTGTCTGCATCATAAGAAGATGCAAGCCAAAAGGCATTAGTACATTGGATGTAAATGTCACGACCCAGGGGTACGCTCCTATATGTAACACGACGTACTCAGGGTCGGGTACCCGATAGATGTAACACGGCATACTCGACCCCGAAAGGGTCTCATACAAGCCCTTAGCATAATCATAACATAAGTCATAGAAATCATGCGGAATTTAAAATTTTTACAGTCGAAGTCTTTTCATTTATCTCAAAAATAGGAGTCTAACATTATCTCAATGAACCATCTATTACAATAATGAACCATCTATTTCAATAAGGGCATAGCCCTTTACAATAAAGTCTCTAAGTAGAACATATGAAAGGAAACTATAAGTGAATAATGTCTTGTCCTCGAACCATGAGGACTCACCAAGCTTGGAGAATAGTCAACCCAAGCTCTACTTGAAAGGAGAAGTATACCTCAAAGACCGGAACCTACACTTATAAGAAAATGTAGAAAATATGGGTCATCACAAATATTGTACTAAGTATGGAAGCCATGCATAAAAGTCCTTAAAACATGCTTAAAAGGGACATTTAGTTCAAACCAAGCATTTATCAAGTTTAAAAGCCATCATGCACATTAGTGAAGAAACATAAGTCAACCCATTTCATAAGCAACCCAAAGCTATACTAGTGCAATGCAAAGGCAAGATCCCATAACCCTACCAATTGCGAAGTACCACTTTTAGATCACCAACATTATACATATCTTACCTTGACGTCATTATTAGCCAACATTCATAGACAATGAAATATTCATATTCATAACTTGTAGCAAGTAAAGTCATATTTAACAACAATACATATCATACATGCATAATTCATAAGTCTTCATAGCATAAGAGAACCTTACCATAACCACTCTTGAAGCCTACTTGTGCAATGCACGAATGGAGTCCCATACCCCCACTCATACTAAGTAGTACCTCTTAAGAAGTCATAGTTATAGTTCATGTTCTTGTCATATTCATATTCGTACCATATAGGGAAATATAGCCTTAACCGACATAGACCATGTGAGCTATATGGAATCCGGTGTCTTACCCCCACACCAAAAAGAGGTTTCCTACTTGCTTAAGGTAGAACTAACATATTAACTTTTAGGTGGATCCACTAGCTAAAGACCTATGTGGGAATATAGTTATGGGATAAGGAGATTGCTACTAAAAACCTGGACTTTCTAACGTAAAAGGTTTCCATCTCATGAGATAACTTACTTTAGGAAGCCGGACTTTCTAACGTAAAAGCTTCCATATCATTTTCATATCCACTCGGTGCTAAGCATAATTTCCTTTAGAATTCATATTAAGTCTTTACTTAAGTTCATGTTTATGAAAGAATGCACTAGGCACTCAAACCAACATAACATCATAATAGCTCATAGATTCGTTGGGTGAGAATGTCCTTACAACCTTAGAATCATCAACATGTGAGTAAACCTTTCACATCATATTCATAGTGTGTTCATGAGAATGACCTTTCAATCAACACAACAAGCTTATCATATCATACATACATACTTTATGCATAATCAAGTGTAAGGGTATAGGGGAAGGTGATATTTCAATCAATACCATAATTACACCATAGTCATTGAGCCTTCACTTTCTAAGTGAATTATAAGCTTATAGACAATCCTCATCAACATAGGAAAACTCCTCATAAATTGCCCTACAAGGGTCATGGATCATGATTCATCAATAGCTTTAGAATTACTTCATTGAACATGTATAATAACCAAATTCAAATAAGCAATCCATTACATTCATAATTCGAATACAATCCACTAACAAAGACCCATATTCATGTTTCAATATCCAATTTAGGGAAACCTAGAGATTCATGGATTCTGAGATAATTCCTTAGGAAAACAGTAGAAATTCTTCAAATTGATCATAATATAAGACAATAAACACTTTGAAATCGTTTGGAAAGTGAATCCATACGATAGATTAAAAACCCTAGGTTTTGGAGAATTTCAACTTTGAGAAATAAAGTTTTGAAGGGCTTTATGGAAGGAAACTATCCATAAATCAAGACTACCATACCTTGATTGGAGATCCCACACGAAATTGAAGAAGAAAGGCTGCTCCTTGAACCCTAAGCTTGACCTTGTTCTTGCTCTTCAATGGAGTTTCTAGAGAGAGAATATTTGAAGAGGGGAGTTGGTTATGATTTGAGTCTTGTGAGTTATGAGGTGTAAAAGAGTTGATTGATAGTTAAAAAGTACTTATATATATATGTCTAAATAACTAATATAAACCGTCCCCGCCCTTTAATAATTAATTTAGGAATTTCTTAATTTAACTCACCTTAGGCCGAATTTAAGGCAGCCTGGTAGACCCCATCCACGACCCCCACCCATGGGGCGTGGATGCACCCACAGACTGTAGTGGTCACTCGTGGGTTGGGTCTGTGGCTCTTCATTTTGGCAAAGGTCCAGCCCTTACTCACGAGCCCCACCCACGGAGCTTGAGAGGGTCCATGGACCGTACTGCATGTTCGTAGCTCAGACAGAAAGCTTGGGAAAGTTGGGGGAGGTCTAGCCTCGACTCACGACCCCCACCTATGGGGCGTGAGTCCACCCATGGGGTGTGGGTGCCCATTTCGCAGGTGACTGCCTTTAGGCAACTCTTTGGCTGCAAACCAAGGCCCTCCTCAAGGACCCTTGGTTGGTCCTTGGGGGGTCATGCCTTGACGTTTAGGTCTTAACACCCTTGTACTAACTTAGGGAGGTTATTTACAACTCTTATCTTTACGTTTAACCCAAATTAGGCTACTAGTTTACATGTTAGGCTCTAGGTTAGTTCATTAGATTTTGGGGGTGTTACAATACGAGTATGCGAGGGGAATTCTAAAACAAGACATATGCTTGAAAGGAATTGAAGAACTTACCTGGCTCAACTCAACTCAACATAACTAAACTCATTTTAATATAAAACAATTTAAAACAAGTGCAATATAAAGAAAAGTTGTTTAAGACATGATGTCAACTTTGTGTGTATACAAAGATACATATAACTATGAAATGTATGTAAAAATACAATAAACTGTGTATATAAGAATATAATTTCTTCTGTGGGAGTTTCTTTAACCGATAACCATCACATAAAAGCTATTGTGATGATATAGTGTTTTGCCTCACGTTGCCAGAGCCGTCCTATACCTTGCCGAGGGTATAGAACCTGAACTACTAAGTGGATCCACTAGTCTATGCTAAAAAGCACTAAAGGAATCATCTAAAAAGTATGACCCTTCTGTACGCATGATGGCTACATGATTTATGGGGGCTGTGAGTTGTCTGAACTCTCCCCCATATCTGTGCTCAATAGTACTACTCCCAAAATATGATACTGGCTCTTATGTTTAGAAACATACTTCTTTATGTGATTTGAGATAATTTCTCAAAAACTTATCTCAAAGGCTATCTTGGAAATCAAAGTTTCCTCTCTTGCTTAATTGTGAAAGCATTAACTCTTTTCTGAAAACTAGCTCAAAGGCTCTTTGGAAAATCTCAGTTTCCATTCTTATCTAAATGTGAAAACATTTAAAACTCTTTTGGGAATACATAGTCCCCATATACTTCTTTGAAGAAATGACTTCAATCTTTACTCTTTACTCTTTACTCAACTTGAACTTTAAGTCTAAAAACAAAGTAAAAAGCATTTGCAAAAGATTTCTTGAAAGGACTCTAAGAACTTCCTAGACTTGGCTCTTAACTTTCCTTGAATTTGAATTTATGGATTCAAGGTTATGATTCATGTTTCTGGATGATTTCTAGATGTTTAGAAGTCATTTAGAGTAGTTAGAATCAATAGGAAGTGTTAGTACACTTTAGAAGGACTTAAATGGGCTAAACGACGAGAAACTGCTGGAAAACGACGATTCGGGCGCGTCCCTGGCGCGCTGCGCCACCCCAACTTACTGGGGCTCATTTCGGGCGCACTGCAGGCGCGCCGCCCCACCCCTTTGGTGCTATGGGGGCGCATCGCGCCAGCCCATTCCCAGGCAAACCCGACAAACTTTTCAACTCATTTTCTAACCTTAATTTGATTAATTTTGATTCTTTTCCTCAATATATCTTTAGATTCAGGTACCCAAAACAAATACACAACAATCTAACTCAAAGCAACTCTAATAATCAACATTAAACTCACAAGAACCCCTCAATCTCATCCCAAATTCAAGAATACAACTCAAGATCATCAAATTATCAATCTTTTTAGGATGAAAATACGCTGAATTAAACATGTTTGGCGCATGGGTGAACTAACCCAACGCTATGTGATCTCACATACCTCGTAGGATTGAATCCTTAGCGAAATCCACAATCAAATCAAACTTGAACGTTCTTGACGAATCTTGCCTTTTCTCCTTCTTTTTCCTTTCTCCAAGCCCTAGTGTAGATTTCCAATTTTCTAAACTAACCAAACTCAGTTTTGACCCTTAATTAATTCAGTAAAACGAATTAAATTAATTGGGTAAGGAAATGACCAAACTACCCTTTAAAAATCCGGATTGGACTTTCCTTATTTGAATAGCCCAACTTCAAATGGTCATATCTCACTCATACGAACTCGGAATTGTGCAAACTCGGCGGCGTTTGAAAGATTATTCCAAGATATTTCCTACTATATCTGGAAACACACCTAACTCATCTTGAGGTAGAATTTATGGTCATTTAAAGTTGACCAAAAATCCAACTTAACATACTAATAAAATTTTCCAGATTTTATATTCTTTCCAAAAATTACTATTTCCACTTTTAAACTTCTTTCTAGCTGTTTCTAGTTACGGGGTGTTACAATATCTCCCTCTTGGGAACATTCGTCCTCGAATGAGCTTACTCTTAGTAAGCTAAGGGTGTAACATCTAACATTCAGCTCAAACACCCAACAAGCAATGCAAATACAATATGCAATCTCATAAATTAAAGAGTACTAAGAAGAGAATTAGTACTTTGGTCTGGAATTTCTCCGGTTATAAAGAGGTGTGGATTCCTCTTCTTCATATCTTCTTCAGCTTCCCAAGTAGCTTCCTCAACAAATTGGTTTCTCCAAAGGACTTTGACTGATGCTACTTCCTTATTCCTCAGCTTGTGAACTTGGTGATCTAAAATCTAGACTAGAATCTCTTCATAAGATAACGTATTATTGATCCCAATATCTTCAGTTGGTATGATCAATGAAGGATCGCCCATACACTTCTTCAACATGGAGATGTGAAAAATCGGATGAACCGCGGCTAACTCTTGGGGTAGCTCCAACTCATAAGCTACATTACCTACCCTTTTCGATATTCTGTAACGGACAATATACCGGGGACTAATCTTTCCCTTCATACCAAATCTCATAACACCCTTCATGGGTGAAAATTTCAAGTATACCCAATCATCTACTTCAAACTCTAACACCCTTCTCCGAACATCAGTGTAAGATTTCTGACGACTCTGCGCCGTTTTCAACCTCTCTTGAATCACTTTCACCTTCTCCATAGCTTGATGAACTAAATCTGGTCCTATCAATCCTGCTTCACCAACTTCAAACCATCCAATAGGAGATCTGAATCTTCTCCCATAAAGAGCTTTATAAGGAGCCATTTGGATGCTAGAGTGGTAACTATTGTTGTAAGCAAACTCAATAAGAGGTAGATGATCATCCCAATTACCTTTGAAATCAATCACACAAGCCCTTGACATATCCTCTAAGGTCTGAATAGTGCGCTCTGCTTGCCCATCTGTCTGAGGGTGAAAGGCAATACTTAAGTTCACCTTTGAACCTAAGTTTTTTTGGAATGACTTCCAAAACTATGCAGTAAATTGCGCACCTCTGTATGAAATAATGGAGACCGAAACCCCATGAAGTCTAACTACTTCTTGAAGATACAACTTGGCATAGTCCTCTGCTGAATGGGTGGTCTTTACCGTCAAAATGTGGGTTGATTTTGTCATCCAATCAACAATCACCCAAATCGAATCATGCTGCATGCGAGACCTTGGTAAACCTGTGATGAAATCCATATTAATCATCTCCCACTTCCATTCCAAAAGTTTTATATTCTGAGCCATACCACCCGGCCTTTGATGCTCTACTTTAACTTGTTGGCAATTCAAACACTTAGCAACAAACTCGGCAATGTCCTTTTTCATACTACTTCACTAATAGACTTCTCTGAAATCGCGATACATCTTTGTGGAACCTGGATGAATGGAATATCTGGAGCTATGAGCTTCCTCCATGATCTTCTATTGGAGTTCATCCACCCTTGGTACATACAATCTGCCTTGATACCTCAATACACCATCTCCCCCTTGTTCAAAAGCCAACACTTTTTGCTTATGGACATTTGCCTTGAATTCAAGGAAAATGGGATATTGGTCTTGCTTGTCTTTTACTTCTGACACTAATGATGATTCAGCCCCATTCATCACCACTACTCCTCCTTCTGTGGAATCCATTAGTCGGACTCCCAAACATGCAAGTCTATGCACATCTTTCACTAACTTTATATTTTCTTCCTCAGCATGGGCGGTACTACCCATAGAAAACTTGCTTAATGCATCAACAACAACATTAGCCTTACCTGGGTGGTAAAGAATACTCATGTCATAATCCTTGAGTAATTCTAGCCACCTCCTTTGTCTGAGATTAAGCTCTTTCTGAGTGAACACATATTGAAGACTCTTGTGATCAGTGAATACATCAACATAAGCACCATACAAATAATGACGCCATATTTTCAAAGCAAACACTACAGCAGCCAACTCTAAATCATGAGTTGGGTAATTCTTCACATGAACTTTCAACTGTCTGGAGGCATAAGCTATAACTTTGCCATTCTGCATTAACACACAACCCAAACCAACTCTAAACGCATCACAATAGACAACAAAGCCTTGCGTACCTTCTGGTAATGTCAAAACTGGGGCAGTAGTCAACCTCTTTTTCAATTCCTGAAAGCTTTTCTCACAAGCTTTAGACCATTGAAACTTCACAGTTTTCTGAGTCAACTTGGTCAAAGGAGACGAAATAAACGAGAACCCATCTATGAACCTTATATAATAGCTAGCCAAACCCAAGAAACTCTTAATATCAGTTGGAGATGTGGGTCTAGGCCAATTCTACACTGCCTCAATTTTCTGAGTATCAACTTTAATTCCCTCTCCAGACACAATGTGGCCTAAGAATGCCACGACTTAAGCCAAAATTCACACTTAGAGAACTTGGCATACAACTCTCTATCTCTTAGAGTCTGGAGAACTGTTCTGAGATGAATAACATGATCTTCTTCATTCATTGAATAGATTAGGATGTCATCAATGAAGACGATAACAAACATATCTAAATAAGGTTTGAATACCCTATTCATAAGGTCCATGAATGTTGCAGGCGCATTGATCAAACCAAAGGACATGACCAGAAACTCATAATGACCATAACGGGTTCTGAAAGCTGTCTTTGGAATGTCACGTTTCCTTAATCTTAACTGATAGTAGCCAGATCTGAGATCTATCTTAGAGAAACATGTGGCACCCTGAAGTTGATCGAAGAGATCATCAATTCTCGGAAGAGGATACTTATTCTTGATGGTAACCTTATTCAACTGACGGTAATCTATACACATCCTAAGGGAACCATCCTTCTTTCTCACAAATAAAATCGGAGCGCCCCAAGGTGAGATAGTTTGTCGAATAAAACCCTTATTTAAGAGATCTTTCAACTGCTCTTTCAACTCTTTTAACTCTACTGGTGCCATTCTGAATGGCGGAACAAATATAGGACGAGTATCTGGAAAAAGGTCTATACTGAAGTCTATCTCTCTCAGGAGGGGCTCCGAGAAGATCATCTAGAAAGACTTCTGGAAACTCTTTTACTACTGAAACTGACTGAATATGAGGTATCTCAACACTAGAGTCATTAACTCGGACTAAGTGATAGACATACCCCTTAGAAACTAACTTCCTTGCCTTAAGGTACGAAATGAAACAACCATTAGGCATTACTGAACTACTTTTCCACTCTAAGACTAGCTTATTTGGAAACTGGAACTTGACAACTCGAGTTCTACAATTAACTGAGGCATAACAGGCATGGAGCTAGTCCATACCAAGAATGACATCAAAATCTACCATGTCTAACTCAACTAAATCAGCCATGGTACTCTTATGATTGATGAAAATTGGACAATCACAATAGACTCTCTCTCTCTGCTAGAATAGACTCACTAACCGGTGTAGAAACACTGAAGGGTTCACAAAGTTTCTCAGGAAGAACATTAAAATTCATCGCAACATTCGGGGTTACAAATGATAAACTCACTCCTGGATCTAGCAACATCTAGTGAATCCTCTTGCTCTTGGCGACTTGTGATAGCATATAGGCGGTTTGATCCTCAGCCAATATCGAAAGTATCCCCTCTAGGTGCAGCTCTATCTGGTACAAAAACTGAAGAAGACTGGGCATTATTACCCCCATTACTGTTACCCTATTTGTTCTTTGGACATTCTCGCATGAAATGACCGTTCTGGCCACACTTGAAGCAACCAGTGGAGCCCTCACGACAAGTACCTGAGTGGTTCCTACCACAGTTAGCACATGCAGGAGGCTTACTACCCCCTTGTGCCATACTACCCTAAGAATAAACAGGTCTAGCCCTGAAATTCTGACTATTGTACTCACATTTGGTCCCTTGTGCATGTGCACAAGCAAATGATGGAGCAGGTCCCTTCTGCTTATGTTGGAAAGAAGACCGACTCGCATTACTCTTTTACTGCCCAGATTCATCCCCTGATGTCATAACTCTCTTGTTCTTAAACACTTCCATCTCCCTTAGTTTGTCCTCTTCAACTTGTTTCACATGGATCATCAGCCTTGCTATGCCCATGTCACCTATTAGCATGGCTTCCTTACTTTTCTTCTTTGATAGACGAGGCAACCCAATAATGAATAAACTCATCATGCTCCTCATGTCAGCAACCATCTATTTGCTTCTCTTAACTCACGGGGAAAGAAATGCCCCATGAAAGCACTCTTAAAACAGTCCAACTCACAATCAGTTACGCGCAAGCACAAATTAGAAAGAAACTTTTTAGAGATAAAACTCTAACGCACGAAATGAGTATGAAAGAAGTGAAGGAATTTCCTAAATGTTGCAGCCTCCTAATTATAGATATGGCACGCTTCACACCGATAACTAGGACTCTACAGACACAGCTTCATAGACTCCCTAGGACTCTTGAACTCTGTGCTCTGATACCAAGTTTGTCATACCCCGAGCCTACACCCTGGGAAGGACTGCCAGTCGAGAACCATTGCTGGCCCCAAGCGAACCCTTGGCCTGTCTTTCTTACTCAGCGGAAGACTTTAGTCAAGATAAATACTTTTAAAAATAGTACACTGAACTGCTCAATAAATAACTGAGAATGTAATAAATAACATTAACTGCCAAAGTGGCAACTCAAGTCTCAACTTAAATGAAAAGGAAAAGTAAAGACTTATGAAATAACATCAACTAACTCTGTCTACGAAGCCTCTAAACTCTGAGGGATGTCGGGACAAGACCCCCAATCATCCTAATAACTGAAATTAGCAAGCAATAAAACAAAACATAACCAAAGGGATCCTCCAAAAAGCAAGGAGGCTCACCAACTGACTCTGAGTGCTTAACTAGAATCAACGATATGCTGGATGCTGATCCTACTTACTTGTGTCTGCATCATAAGAAGATGCAGGCCAAAAGGCATCCGTACATTAAATGTACGAGTATGCGAGGGGAATTCTAAAACAACACATAAGCTTGAAAGGAACTGAAGAACTTACCTGGCTCAACTCAACTCAACATAACTGAACTCATTTCAATAAAAAACAGTTTAAAACAAGTGCAATATAAAGAAAAACTGTTTAAAACATGATGTCAACTCTGTGTGTATACAAAGATACATATAACTGTGATATGTATGTAAAAATATAATAAACTGTGTATATAAGAATAAAATTTCTTTTGTGGGAGTTTCTCCAACCGACAACCATCACGTAAAAGCTATTGTGATGATACATCATTTTGCCTCACGCTGCCAGGGCTGTCCTATACCTTTCCGAGGGTATATAATCTGAACTACTAAGTGGATCCACTAGTCTATGCTTAAAAACACTAAAAGAATCATCTAAAAAGTATGACCCTTTTTCTACCGATGATGGCTACATGGTTTATGGGGACTGTGAGTTGTCTGAACTCTCCCCCATATCGGTGCTCAATACTACACCCAAAATATGATACTAGCTCTTATGTTTAAAAATATACTTCTTTCTGTGATTTGAGATAATTTCTCAAAAACTTAGCTCAAAGGCTATCTTGGAAATCAAAGTTTCCTCTCTTGCTTAATTGTGAAAGCATTAACTCTTTTCTGAAAACTAGCTCAAAGGCTCTTTGGAAAATCTCAGTTTTTATTCTTATCTAAATGTGAAAACATTTAAAACTCTTTTGGGAATACATAGTCCCTATATACTTCTTTGAAGAAATGACTTCAATCTTTACTCTTTACTCTTTACTCAACTTGAACTTTAAGTCTTAGAACAAAGTTAAAAGCATTTGCAAAAGACTTCTTGAAAGGACTCTAAGAATTTCCTAGACTTAACTCTTATCTTTCCTTGAATTTGAATTTATGGATTCAAGGTTATGATTCATGTTTCTGGATGATTTCTAGGTGTTTAGAAGTCATTTAGAGTAGTTAGAATCAATAAGAAGTGTTAGTACACTTTAGAAGGACTTAAATGGGCTAAACGATGAAAAATTGGTGGAAAACGACGATCCGGGCGCGTCCCTGGCGCGCCGCACCAGCCCCAACTTACTGGGGCTCATTTCGGGCGCACTGCATGTGCGCTTCCCCACCCCCTCTTGCGCTATAGGGGCGTGTCTCGCCAGACCCTTCCAAGGCAAACCTGACGAACTTTTCAACTCATTTTCTGACCTTAATTCGATTAATTTTGATTATTTTCCTCAATATCTCTTTAGATTCAGGTACCTAAAACATATACACAAGAATCTAACTTAAAGCAACTCTAATAATCAACATTAAACTCTCAAGAACTCCTTAATCTCATCCCAAATTCAAGAACAAAACTTATTCAAGAATACAACTCAAGATCATCAAATTATCAATCTTTTTAGGACGAAAATATGTTGAATTAAACATGTTTGACATGTGGATGAACTAACCCAATGCTATGTGATCTCACATACCTCATAGGATTGAATTCTTGATGAAATCCACAATCAAACTTAACGTTCTTGACGAATCTTGCCTTTTCTCCTTCGCTCTCCTTTCTCCAAGCCCTAGCGTAGATTTCCAATTTTCTAAACTGACCAAACTCAGTTTTGACCCTTAATTAATTTACTAAAATGAATTAAATTAATTGGGTAAGGAAAAGACTAGACTACCCTTTAAAAATCCGGATTGGACTTTCCTGATTTGAACAACCCAACTTCAAATGGTCATATCTCACTCATACGAACTCGGAATCGCGTAAACTCGGCGGCGTTGGAAAGATTATTCCAAGATATTTCCTACGATATCTAGAAACACAACTCATGAGCTGGAAGTTATGGTCATTTGAAGTTGACCAAAAATCCAACTTAACATACTAATAAAAAATTTCAGATTTTATATTCTTTCCAAAAATGACTATTTCCTCTTTTTAACTTCTTTCTAGCTCTTTGTAGTTATGGGGTGTTACAACATGTTTATTAATTAATATATTTTTAAAATAAAATATATATCTTAAATATTCAATTTAATATCATTTATAAAGGCTCTTATTTGTCTAATAAATTTTTTAAATTTTAAATAATTATTTTTTATTTTTAAAATTCAATATAACCTTATGATTACACTTGTGCAACCAAACATTACACTTGTAATTACACTATGACAAACAAACAGCTCATCGTAATTACTAGGTTGTGTAATTACTAAGCTAGTAATTACTACCTTGATAATTACACCAATTCCAATTACCTGGTGGCTTTTCAAATAGACCCTTAGAGATTAAATTATCATTCCCAATTCCTGCGGTAGAGTGAGGAAAGTTAATCGTTGTGCTTTTAACCTTGTCTTATACCTTCAAACGAATGTAGCCAGATTCCAGCCCACCGTCCCCCCTCCCCCTTTCTTCTTTAGAGGGATGTTACAGGCCCTATTAGAGGAGAAGGTTTCCATCAAATGTTTCCAATAGCTAGAAATCATGAACAAACATTAAATTACCTCGAGACAAATGAAAACAAATACCTAGTAGAATAGTCGAGATATGTATAAACTGACACCGACACCATTACTTTAAAAGACAAGGAAAAGGAAAGGTATTTGCATGTGTTTCCTCTCTAAAAACTTAATCCTTTTGGGAAGGCAGTTTCTAAAACTCAACATGGTAATAGAGAAGTTAAAGGCCTCATCTCCTAGTCTCACTGCCATACTTAAACGTACCAAATAAAAAAAGCAGTTGCATGCCTCAACCAAAAAAATAAATAATTCAAACTCGTACGATCAACGAGCATATTGTTAGAAAACTTTAAACAATTGCAACAAGATCACGAGTAAATCATTAGGCAGAGAGACAACTCTAGAAGAATGGTAGGAACACCAAGCTTGTTCCATTGCAATAACATGATTAATGAACTTGATCTTCCAAACTGATGAACTTGATCTTTCAAACGTTGAATATTACTTTCTTGGTGCTCTTTTTGTGAGATGCAGAGAAAGAGAAAAGTACGTCTTCTGGTTCAGGGACCAAATCATTTTAAAGGATTCTGAAGTGCCTTTTCATTTGAAAAAGGTACCTTTACAGGTTTAAATTGTACATTTTTAATAAGTCTCCATCAGACATAAGTAAAGGTCCATGGGTTTCAAGTTATCTAAATTAAACCCATATTAATAGATATTTACTTTTAAGACCCAAAACTTTAATGCTTTATTAGATCATATAATGAGCTACTATAATGATAGCATATCTACGTATAATATATTAATATGTGAGCCCACAAAATAGAAATTACTAACACATATGACATCTTAAAAAATTAATAAAAATGTTCCCCTTTCTAATAGTTTGAACTTTTAGATGACGTTGTTCACACAGTTCAACAAGAGGTGCCACAATAGGTAATGCCAAACATGCTTGACAGCTTGAGGACAATTTACAAAGACTCTAGCATGTGTGAACCCCTAGTATTTGGACTTGGATCTTTAATGCCTCTGTCAAATATAGATCATGAAGGGGCATATTGACGTTGGGAATTATGGTGACAAAAATAATCCTGACGTTGAGGGTAATCTCGGACGTACCAAGTTCATATGTTAGTACTTGTTGTATCTAGTAGCTAGAAGGGAAAGGTGTGCCATAACTGGCTTGAATTCTCTTCTAGGATACGTCAATACAACTATGACAACACTAAAATGGATATGGGTTAATTCTTGGGTTTTCCACTGTCAAGGAATATCCTTTGGCAATGGTAGGGTGATGAAGTGTTCCCCCCTGAGTCGCAAGAATAGGGTGTTGGTCAAGTTTTTTAAACTTATTTTAGCTTGACTTGATACATTAATTCCTAATTTTTTCAGAATGGGAGTAACTATTTCATTTGCATCTGCCTTGACTGAAAGGATGGATACTGAGAAGTCGTCCTATCGTACTACTGACTTTGAACAAAATTGCTAACGAATAAATGCCATGTATTCTATCAATTTATTCCCAATCATTTTCAGTAACGAGCGAGTGATACTGACGAAACTAGGGTACATTGTAGACAAAGACTCATAGTCAACAAGACAGTGAAGTATCAACAAACCCGATCAGACAAAGGATAAAGATTCAACACTCAATTTGATACTAGTCCATAACGATCAAAGTCGAAGCATGAACCTAATAGTGAAGTAAATTCAATGAAGCAACAACTGGTACCATAGAGAAGAATTCATAAACTATAGAGTTTTGATCAATTTGAAAAATCATATAATGTAGTTGAAATAACTGAATTTGGGGTTGTTCGAACAACTATAGAAAAGTGAATGCAATTCATAACTGTCTCAATCTTATATTTTTTTCATCTTCTTTTTATTGTTTGAATATTTAGGGGCTAAGACCATTCCATTGCCCCCTTTCTCTATGCATAAACTAAATCAACAATTAAAATAAGCACGAAAACGAATACATGCTTAACCAGCAACTCAGACACTAGATCAGGGATCTACCAAAGATTGGGTTGAACAGTCTTTTGGTAAAAAAAAACAAATGTATGGGAGAAACCAATTAATGGCAGGTGACACTGGTTCACATAACTATTGGGTTTTAAAGGTGTGAACAGAAAAGGAAGGGTTGTGACTCTCCTGAAGGATTGTGACTAGTCGAAGTGTTGTGACCTTTATGAAAGGTTTTGTCATTTCTAAAGGGTTGTGACCGTTTGAAAGGTTGTGCCTTTTCCAAAGTGTTGTGACCTTTCTGAAAGGTTGTCTTCTTTGCAAAGAGTTTTGACCTTTACCCTTTGTTTGCTATAGATAGAGAGCCTTTCTCTCATTTTGCTACATCGAATTGTTTCCTTCTCTTGATTACATTTCTTACAAAACAAAATCAATCGATCGTGTCTGTGTGTGTGATTCGTTGCTGTCATTTTGAGTTCGTTGAAATTATTGAGTTTGAGGTACCACTACTTCTTTAATGGTTAATCCATTATATCTTGGGAGGAATTAATCTGCAACTTCGGGTACTTGAGGGGATTAAATTTCTTAAGAACACACAGTGGGTGCAACACCTCGTAGTTTAGTAGGTCAACTAGAGCTTGACATGAGGGTTAGAGTCATAGATTTGACTTCCCGTATTTATAATGAAGGGTTTAAGGTTAGGATTTCAAGGTACGACTCCCCAAGGATCAACCAAGGGTCCTTTGAGAGGACCCTAGAAACTGCCCAAAACAGTACCTACGAGGGGGGATCCACGCCCCGTAGGGGCCCCACGCTTCGTGGGTGAGGGGTTGTGGGTCGAGGCCCCAAAACCAAGCCACATACCACCACCCACGATTTACCAGCATGGACCTTAGGTGGACCCACGGCCCGTTAGTGTGGTCTCGTGGGTGAGGCAATCTTGGCCTTAAGTTGGTTTAAGTTTTGGATAATAGAACTTTCTAGAATTAATTAGTTATTAAGTGGTGTCGTCTTAACTAAATTAGACTACCTATATAAAGACTTTATACCCCTAAACTAAGTCAATTAAGTCATTCTTTCAATTCACCAAAAAGAACTCAATTCCTTCCAAGAAATTCTCTCTCTAGAAAGTGAAGAAGAAAAGGAAAAAGGTCAAGCTATGTCAAGTCAAAACTCCATTGTTGCAAGCTTTGTAGGGATTTATAATCAAGGTATGTTAGCTTATTCATCCATGGATACTTCCATCTATGGAGCCCCCTAAAATTCCCCCAATCGTGAAGATGAAATCCCCAATTCAAGTTAGGGTTCCTTCCAATATTGTGGTTTAGTTGAGTATGAATCCAATTGAGTGGATATTGATTGTTTATGACTGAATTAGTAGTGAATCATGATATTATGATGATATTTCATATTTTTCATCATTAACCCTAGTCTAATTGATGAAATTGAAGTAATGTGGGTTAACACCTCGGATCTCAAAATGAAGAAAATCTTAGTTTTCAGAAAAATTGGTGCTAGTATTAACGGAACGACCCACGGACTGTAGGTAGGACCAAGAACTGTAGGTGGGGTTCCATCGTTAAGGCCCAAGTATTAATAGTATTTGACCCCACACACGGTCGACCAGTACGGTCCGTGGTTGGATCTACGGATCGTAAGTGACGGTCAGCAACGAGTTAGAGGGAAATTACTGATGGATCAACTTCAAATGATTATCACTCTTAGAACAAAAGAAATTAGGTGGCCCATGACCCACCTAATGATAGATATTTGAATCCTCTTTCTAACGCCACCGAGTTTTCTAAATTCCCATCTCCGAGTTAAAAGTTATGCTCGTTTTATTGAAGCCATGTCAGACAGACTTGACCGACAACCCCTACCTACGGTTGGTAGAGCAACCCATGGACCGTAGGTGGCCTTTGAAAGAATAAAGTTAGGGTCGTTTTGGTCCTTTCTCCTATGCGTTAGGCACCTAAACTACGTTGTTTAACCCCTAAACTACATCGTTTTACTCAGATTAAGCCTAATAACCTAGTTAGAACATAACCAAAACCTTTATTCACCTAAAATCATCCAAACTAGAGCAAAAAGGGAACAAACAACCGACTGAAACCCCTCCAAGAACGCAACAACTTTTCTTCAGTTCCAACCCCAAAATCGAAGAATTTCTCTGTGAATTTCGTCACCAGTCAAATTCTTGATTCCCTTCATAATATCTAGACCTAGGGTTTCTAGAATCTCAACATATTATTATGAATTAGTTACTTTAATGTTCCTAATCAGATTATCATGATTTTAATATTGTTTTGTGTAGGTTCTTTCATAAATTCAGAACCCTAGCTATGTAGTTCATTTAGTTCATGAATTACACATGCTAGGTCAGATATTTTAGATATACATTCCTCAGATTTGAATGTTTCATTATCAACATATTAATGTTGCATTTTTCAGTTAGCATGTCAGTTTTGAGCTATCCAGTATTACAAAAATTCAGTCATAAATTATTAATTACATAATCAATTGGGAGAAGCTTAATATCGAGTGGACTAGGGTCAGGCACCCTCAAGTCCCAGAATTACGTGCCCCGTAGGTTGTAAGTCCCCTCTGCGGGCATAATTTTATAGATCACGCCAGTCATGCTTCTATACCTCTGGCAGGGTATAATGGGTCCTCTGGATGGGGCGTATACATCGAACTCCATATTTAGCTCATGTGGTTTTATGTCGGTTATTAGTAGCTCCCACAGTTCAGTCAACTCTATTGCATTGACCATGTTATCAATTAGAGTCAGATTTCAGCATCAGCATGTTATAAACTTGATCATTGCATTCAGTTATTTCATGCCCAGTATTCTCAGTTTGGTATCATGCTTATATCTTATCATTGCTCAGATATATACTGTGGTTCAGTTATCATTATTGTTCAGTTGTATTCTATCCTGTATACTCAGTACCTTTCAAGTACTGACGCATACTCTGCGCTACATCTTCTCGTAATGTAGGTTCAGGTTCTCAGCTTCTAGATCACGCATAGATTGGTTATCGATCTTCATTTCAGTAGCATCAGTGGTGAGTCCTCATTCTTCAAGGATGAGTGACATGAATATCCTCCTTTGCTTTTAGTTTTAGTTTCAGTTTTGCTAGATTTTGCTGGGGCATGTCCCAGCACTTCTAGTCAATTAGAGGCTATTTTCAGACATAGTTAGATTCAGTTTTAGTACTTGAGTTTATTTCAGTAACTTAAACTCTTATAAGCTTTATATATACATATTCAGACTTAGTATGGGTATTCCCCATCATTTCAGTTTTATTATGATTAAGCTTCTGCGTAGTGTTTCTTGTTTCAGTTTATCTTTAAGTATGCTTATGATATGCCAGCAGGGTTAGCTTGGGGTAACTCGTGACCCTAGGTCCCGTGTCTGCGTCTAAAGGGTAGCCTCGGGGCATGACAAACTTGGTATTAGAGCATTAGGTTTAAGAGTCCTAGGATGTCTGAAAAGCCGCACTAAGTAGAGTCATTTTCATGGGTGTGAAGTGCACCACATCTAATAAGAGGGAGGCTATGAAGTGTTTTAGGAAAACTTCACTTTCTTGATATTCTTATCGTGTGTTTGTATGATCTCATTTCTAATCCATCGTTATGCGCTTAAGATCATGCCTCCTCGTAAAGCTTACGCATGGAATGTTAATGCATGCAATACTAATGTAGTTCCTCTAGTCCCAGACCATGAGGTTTCGAACACCGAGTTTCGAAATACGATTTAGCTTTTGGCTTAGAGTGTGACCAACAAGAACAATCAGTAGGTTCCAGTTCCTACTAATAGAAATGGTGGATCAGTGGCATCTAGAGTTTGAGATTTTTTTAGGATGAATCTGCTTAAGTTTTTAGGGTTGCAAGTTGGTGAGGACCCACATAATTTCATTGATGAGGTTAAGAAAATCTTTGGAGTGATGCAAGTGACTGGTAGTGATAGGGTGGAATCGGCATCCTACCAGCTTAAGGATGTGGCTCACATATGGTTCACACAGTGGAAAGACAACAGGGACTACTTTGTCCTCTGTAACTCTTTATATAGCAGTCAACTTCAATGTTAGTCCAGAAACTCTCTCAGAACCCTTCTTAGTCTCTACTCCAGTCGGTGACCCAGTTATAGCTAGACGGGTATACAGAAATTGCCCTGTCATAGTCTCCCAGAAAGTCACCTCAACAGATCTTGTAGAGTTAGAAATGGTAGACTTTGATGTCATTCTAGGCATGGATTGGTTACATTCATGTTATGCCTCAGTCGATTGTAGAACTATGATTGTTCGTTTTCAGTTTCCATACGAACCAATCTTAGAATGGAAGGGTAGTATCTTAGCGCCTATGGGTCGATTCATTTCTTACCTTAAGGCCAGAAAGATGATTTCTAAGGGGTATCTCTATCATCTAGTTTGGGTTAAGGATTCAAGCTCTGAAACCCAAACTCTTGAGTTAGTTCGTGTAGTTAATAAGTTCCAGAAGTGTTTCCAGAAGATCTTCCCGGAGTCCCTCCTGAAAGGGAAATTGACTTTGGAATTGATCTCCTTCCAAATACCCATCCTATTTCTATTCCTCCTTACAAAATGGCTCCAACTAAGCTTTAGGAATTGAAAGAGCAGTTGAAAAACCTTCTAGATAAGGGCTTCATCAGACCTAGTGTTGTTCGTGAAGAAGAATGATGGTTCTCTCAGAATGTGCATTGACTATCGACGGTTGAACAAAGTCACAATCTAGAATAAGTATCCTATCCCCAGGATTGATGACTTTTTTGACCAACTTCAGGGTCCTAGTCATTTCTCAAAGATAGACCTTAAACATGGTTATCATTAGCCTAGAGTCAGAGATAGTGACATCTTGAAAATATCTTCCAGAACTCGGTATGGTCATTATAATTTGTAGTTATGTCATTTGGACTAACCAATGCTCCTGTAGCTTTCATGGATTTGATGAACAAAGTGTTCAGAAAGTATTTGGACTTGTTCGTTATCGTATTTATTGATGATATCCTCATTTACTCTAGGAATGAGGAAGAACATGTGAATCATTTGAGTGTTTTCCTGCAAACTCTAAAAGATCGCCAGTTATATGTGAAGTTTAGAAAATGTGAGTTTTGGTTGTAGTGAGTTGCTTTCCTTGGGCATATAATGTCTAGCGAAGGGATTCGAGTGGGTTCTCAGAAAATAGAAGCAGTGAAACAATGGCCCAGACCTACCTCTCCTACAGATATCAGAAGTTTCTTGGGTCTAGCGGGTAATTACAGAAGGTTTGTGGAAGGATTTTCATCCATAGCCTCTCCGTTGACTAAGTTGACTCATAAAAAGGTCAAGTTTCAGTGGTTAGATGATTGTGAGAAGAGCTTCGCAGAACTGAAAACTAGGTTAACTAGAGCTCCTGTTTTGACTCTACCAGAACGTTCAGACGGTTATATGATCTATTGTGATGCATCCAGAGTCGGCATAGGTTGTGTGTTGATGCAGTGAGGTAAGGTTATAATTTATGCTTCTAGACAGCTTAAGGTGCATGAGAAGAACTATCTAACTCATGACTTCGAGCTTGCAGCAGTGGTGTTTGAACTTAAGATTTGGAGACATTACTTGTCTGGTGTTCATGTAGATGTGTTCACAGACCATAAGAGCCTTCAGTATGTGTTCACCCAAAAAAAGTTGAACCTTCTCCAGAGGAGATGGCTTGAATTCCTCAAGGATTATGATATGAGTGTGCATTACCATCCTGGTAAGGCAAATGTAGTAGCAGATGCTCTTAGTAGACTACCTATGGGTAGTGTAGCACATGTTGAGGAGGAAAGAAAGGAACTAGCAAAGGATGTTCACAGACTTGCTCGCTTAGGAGTTCATCTTATGAGCATATCAGATAGTGGTGTAACAGTCCAGAATGGATCAAAATCTTCATTAGTAGCAGAGCTTAAGGAAAAGCAAGACAATGATCTAATATTGCTTCAACTAAAAGGTGCAATCCATCAGCAGAGGGTTGAGGTTTTCTCCCAATAGGGAGATGGTGTGCTTCACTATCAGGGTCGATTATGTGTTCCTAATGTGGGTGAGTTGAGACAACAGATTCTTGCAGAAGCCCATAACTCTAGATATTATATTCATCCAGGCGCCACTAAGATAAACTGTGATCTACGAGAAGTCTATTGGTGGAATGGTATGAAAAGGTATATAGCGGATTTTGTGGCTAAGTGCCCCAATTGTCAGCAAGTCAAGGTAGAACATCAGAAACCAGGAGGTATGATGCAAGAGATCGACATTCCTACTTGGAAGTGGGAAGTGATCAATATGGACTTCATTACAGGATTACCTTGTACTCGCAGACATCATGACTCCATTTGGGTGATAGTTGATAGAGTTACTAAGTATGCACACTTTTTGGCGATCAAGACTACATATTCGACGGAGGACTACGCCAAGGTTTACATTAATGAGATAGTCAGGTTGCATGGGGTTACTTTGTCTATCATCTCAAATAGAGGTCCTCAGTTTACCTCTCATTTCTCGAAGTCATTTTAGAAGGGTCTTGGTACTTAGGTTAATCTTAGCACTACATTTCATCCGCAGACATATGGTTAGGCAGAGCGTACCATTCAGACCTTAGAGGACATGTTGAGAGCTTGCGTGATCAATTTCAAGGGTAGTTGGGATGATCACCTTCCTCTTATAGAGTTCGCCTACAATAATAGTTACTATTCCAACATACAGATGGCCCCTTATGAGGCATTGTATGGGCGTAGATGTTGATCTCCAATTGGTTGATTTGAAGTAGGTGAAGCAACCTTGATAGGGTCAGATTCAATTTCATGATGTTATGGAGAAAGTGCCATTAGAGATAGACTAAAGACAGCCTAGAGTCGCTAGAAGTCCTATGCAGATATAAGGAGAAGGGAATTAGAGTTCCAAGTTGATGATTGGGTTTTATTGAAAGTGTCATCTATGAAAGGGGTGATGAGATTTGGAAAGAAAGGGAAGCTGAGTCCTAGATATGTAGGCCCTTACAAGATCTTGAAAAGAGTTGGTAAAGTGGCTTATGAGTTAGAGTTGCCAGCAGAACTAGCAGCAGTACACCCAATTTTTCACATTTTGTTGTTGAAGAAGTGTGTGGGTGATCCAACATCTATTGTACCTTTAGAAAATGTGGTTGTGAAAGATAGTCTTACTTATGAAGAGGTACTAGTTAAAATCCTTGATCGTCAGGTACGAAGGATGAGGAACAAAAAAGTTGCTTCAATTAAGGTTTTGTGGAGAAGTCAGTCCATAGAGGAAGCTACTTGGGAAGCAGAAGCAGCCATGAAGGCCAAGTATCCTCACCTCTTTCCTTCCGATTCCATTCCAGCTTGAGCCAATAGTTCCTCTTCAGTTTTTCAGTCATTCATGCGTAGCTTCAATCTTAGTATCATGTTCATTCAATTTGTACTTGCATCTTCAGCATATTTGCATGTTCTTGGAACTTAGTTTAGTCAGAAATTAGTTTCCAGTGTTTAGTGGTAGGGTTGCATATTTTTCCCTACATCTCCAGCTAATTTAGTATTCATTCGAGGACGAATGTTCCCAAGGAGAAATATTGTAACATTTCAGATCTCAAAATGAAGAAAATCCTAGTTTTTAGAAAAATTGGTGCCAATACCAACGGAACTACCCATGGACCATAGGTAGGACTCCGGACCGTAGGTGGGGTTCCATCGTTAAGGCCCAAGTCTTAATAGTCTCTGATCCAACCCACGGTCGACCAGTATGGTCCGTGGTTGGACCTACGAACCGTAGGTGAGGGTCAGCAGCCAGTTAGAGGGAAATTGCTGATGGATCAACTTCAAATGGTCATTACTCTTAACACAAAAGGAATTAGGTGGCCCATGACCCACCTAATGATAGATAATTGAATCCTCTTTCCAATGCCACCGAGTTTGCTAAAATCCCATCTCCGAGTAAAAAATTTATGCTCGTTTTAATGAAGCCCTGTCGGGCATACTTGACCGACGACCCCTACCTACGGTTGGTAGATCAACCCACGGTCCGTAGGTCCCTCCGTGGGTGGCCTTCGATAGAATTAAGTTAGGGTCGTTTTGGTCCTTTCCCCTATGCATTGGGCACCTAAACTATGTCGTTTAACCCCTAAATTATGTCGTTTAACCCCTAAATTATGTCGTTTTGCTCAGATTAAGCCTAATAACCTAGTTAGAACATAACCAAAACCTTTATTCACCTAAAATCATCCAAACTAGAGCAAAAAGAGAAGAAACAAGCGACTCAAACCCCTCCAAGAATGCAACAAGTTTTCTTCAGTTTGAGCCCTAAAATCGAAGGATTTCTCTGTGAATTTCGTCACCATGTATGTGGGATTTCACTAGTGGGTTCCTTTCACCATTAAGTCTCTAGAATTCAATCAGATTCTTGATTCCCTTCATATTATCTAGACCTAGGGTTTCTAGAATTTCAGCATATTATTATGAATTAGTTACTTTAATGTTCCTAATCAGATTATCATGATTTTAATATTGTTTTGTGTAGATTTTTTCATAAATTTAGAACCCTAGCTATGTAGTCATTTAGTTCATGAATTACACATGCTAGGTCAGATATTTCAGATATACATGCCTCAAATTTGAATGTTTCATTATCAGCATATTAATGTTGCATTTTCAGTTAGCATGTCAATTTTGAGCTATCTAGTATTACATAAATTCAGTCATAAATTGTTAATTACATAATCAATTGGGAGAAGCTTAATACCGAGTAGACTAAGGTCAGTCACCCTCCAGTCCCAGAACTACGTGCCCCGTAGGTTGTAAGTCCCCTCTGTGGGCATCATTTTAGTGATAACACCAGTCATACCTCTATACCTCTGGCAAGGTATATTGGGTCCTCTCGATGGGGCGTATACATCAAACTCCATATTTAACTCATGTGGTTTTATGTCGTTTATTAGTAGCTCCCACAATTCAATCAGACTCTATTGCATTGACCATGTTATCAGTTACAGTCAGATTTCAGCATCAACATGTTATAAACTTGATCATTGCATTCAGTTATTTCATGCCCAGTATTCTCAGTTTGGTATCATGTTTATCTCTTATCATTGCTCAGATATATGCTATGGTTCAGTTATGATTATTGTTCAACTCTATTCTATCATACATGCTCAGTACCTTTCAAGTACTGACGCATACTCTGCGCTACATCTTCTCGTGATGTAGTTTCAGGTTCTTAGCTTCCAGGTCACGCATAGATCGGTTCTCGATCTTCAGTTCAGCAGCATCAGTGGTGAGTCTTCATTCTTCGAGGACAAGTGACATGATTATCTTCCTTTGCTTTTAGTTTTAGTTTTAGTTTTGCTAGATTTAGCTGGGGCATGTCCCAACACTTCTAGTCAGTTAGAGGCTATTTTCAGACATAGTTTGATTCAGTTTTAGTACTTGAGTTTATTTTAGTATCTTAAACTCTTCTCAGTTATATATATATATATATATTCAGACTTAGTATGGCTATCCCCTATCAATTCAATTTTATTATGATTAATCTTCCGCATAGTGTTTCTTGTTTCAGTTTATCTTTAAGTATGCTTATGATATGCCAGTAGGGTTAGCTTGGGCTCACTCGTGATCCTAGGTCTCGTGTCCGCGTCCAGGGGGTAGCCTCGGGGAGTGACAGGAAATTGAGGATTCATAGGTGATCTTCTAGAATTGATGACATGTATAGTAATTGTTCAAGAATAGAAACATGTAAACATGAATTGAATTAGATTATAGTATATATGATGGATCATGACTAGTAATGATTGAGACTGAGCCTTTATGATGAAATATGGTTAGAATTGCTTAAGACTGAAGCTTGTGACTAGAATATCTTGTGATCTAGATGTGTATAATGATTGTATGAAGTAAAGCTTTGAGAGTAATGCTTGTAGTCATGAATGTTGACTTCTAGGTCTTTGAGAATAAAGCTAATATGATGAATTATGTATGTTAAGGCTTTGAGAGTAAAGTCTATATGAGAATAGAAGATTAATGGATAGAATTATGGTGGAAGGCCTTTACCTACCTAATCTACGTTATGAATGTTGAATGCATAAAGTGATAGAATCACTTGAACATGGATTGATTGTCAAGGACATCCTTCCATGAGACATGAATGTTGAGTAAGGCTTAATAACTAATCTAAGGGGGTGTATGCTTGGCCCCAAGTGGATATTAACATTGAGAAGGAAGTTCACACATAGTCGGGTCCAGGCTCCAAGAGAAAGGAGAACCACATCTAGTTGAGTCTGTACTTCCAAAGAAAAAGGGGGACCCTCACATAGTAGAGTCTGGGTTTCCTCAAAGTAGGTCTCATGAGATGGAAGCCTTCACCTAGTAAAGTCCGGGTTTCTAGTAGCTATCTCTGTATCCAAGGGACTAAGACGTGCTTAAAGAAGTATCTTAAAGTGTTCAAGAAGATGAACTAAGACATACTGAGAGAGGCATCTCATAGTGTTCCATGAGTAAATGAACTAAGACATACTTGAAGAAGTATCTCGAAGTGTTCAAAAGCATTAATGAACTAAGACATACTTAAAGAAGCATCTCATAGTGTTCAAGGTAATAATGAACTAAGACATGCTTGAAAAAGAATCTCATAGTGTTCAAACCTAATAAGGAACTAAGATGTGCTTAAAGGAGTACCTCATAATGTTCTAAGGTTTTATGAGAGGGACTAGTCCCTACCTAATGAGTTTGCATGACGGCCTAAAGTGATACTTAGTATGGGTAGGATTATGGGGTCTTATCCATACATTGCACAAGTATGACTTGAAGCTTCTTATGAAGTTTTTCTCTTATATGATGTATGTTTAGCTTAGATTGTTTCTATGATCGCCTTCTATGATATGATTGACTAAAGGTGAGAGATTCCCTTGTGTATGAGAATCAAGCTAAGGATGAGATCAAAGGATAGTAATTATGATTATGATGGCCTAAAAGTGGTACTTAGTGTGGGTGGGATTATGGGGTCTCATCCATGCATTGCACAAGTACGCTTTGAGGTTACTTGAGAAGTAGTTCTCTTATGTTATGAAGGACTACGGGTTGACATATGTTTATATTGTGCCTATGTTGAAGATTATGCCTATGACTATGTTATTGTCTCTTATGCTTATAGTTTATGTTTTATGACGTATCTCTTATGATTATGGCATATATCTATGTTGACTAACTCTTATGTCATGCTAGCTATCATATTTAGTAGATTTTGTACTAACGCATAACCTTGCCTACATTCTCATCAAATGTAGGGTCAGGTGACATTGGGTTCTATTCCCGTGGCTAGATTCTTAGTATGAGCAAGGAATTGAAGATTTGGTGAGTCCTCATAGCATTCGAGGATATAGCCACCATTTCCTTTATGTCTTTCTTTTATTATTTAGACTATTGTATGGACTATGTCCCAAGAGTTATTCAAAGTTATTGTAGATGGTTTGAGACAATGTTAAAGAGTTCTGCTTCGTTTTATGAGACTTCGATTGTATGGAAAATGTTTTAAATTTCCGCACTTTTCTATTATCTTATGTTATGATATGCTAAGTGGCTTGTATGAGACCCCTTCGGGGTCAAGTATGTCATGTTACATCTAGGGTGTACCCTTGGGTCGTGACAGTGGATTTTGTGGACTTGGATAGTTCTTTGTTTTTTTCTTTTCATCTTTTATTCTTTCTGGTTTGTTAATCTGAATACAGGAGATAACAAGCTTAAGAAATTTAATATTGATGGTATTTTATGTGGTAAGAAAATTACTTTTATTTTTTGTGTTCTTTTTGTTGAAAAAAAAATAAGAAAAAGAGAATTATTTTATCATATGATAAAAGAGATTTGGGATGAATTAGTACTACTTTAATATGTTCGAGTATATTTTATGTAGTAAGTTTTTCTTGGATGGGTAAGATTATTTTTATTTTCTTCCCAAGTGCATTGAAGCATTGCACCCCTTCAGTTTTCTTTTCAATAAAAAAAAGTTATTTTGTGCATAAAGGTTAAGATATGCACTTTAATTGTTTTTTCTATATTCTTGGTTTTACATAACTATGAGAAGAAGTAAATGAACAAATGTTGTCCCCTAATAATATTTGAACATGAGTTTAGTTTCTTGTTAAAATTAAATGTCTTCTTGATGAAAATAGGAATATGATGGAAACTGAGAAAGGAAAAAAAATAGCAAGAAAAGTAGCTTGCTTGGAATCATTGCTGATAGATAGAATATGATTCAATGAGAGTAAAAATCAGGTTCTATCTTTATTTCCCTTGGTTATTATTTTTTTTTTCTATCCTTTATAAGTTATGAGATTTATTTCATAAATATTAGGATACATGGTCATTATGTGATGATCTCAGAATATGTCTTTATTATTATTAATATGTATTCTGTTTAGAGGAGGAAAGAAAAAACTTTTGTAATTTTCTACTCCATGTGAAATTTGATTGTGTTTGACTTTTGGAGACTAAAATCTTCTGATTTTTTTACTCCTTTGGTTTGAAGAATATAAGAACTTCACAAACAAATCAGATTGTGCATTGGTTTGAAGAATATAGAAACTTTACCAATTTGTTAAATACTCTGTTTGAATGAATATTTTAGCTTGAAGAGTACAAAATCTTTGTCATGAATATTAAGGCTAAATGATTTGAAACAGATAAAATTTTCATCGTTAGCTAGAAAAAGTGTTGTATTTGAAGTTTCTAGAGATTAAAACCTTTTTGGTTTACTACTCTGTCTGAATGTGAAACTGATTCGAAAAATATAAAAACTTCATCAGAATTCAAGGTTCATTCGGTTAACGATTAGAAAAATATAAAAACTTCATCGTTAAACTAGAAAAAAGTAGTATAAAGATTGAATCTTTATTGTTAGTATTCTAAATACTAAGTGGTCTGTCTAGTTGTGACAGAAAGGGAAAAATATACTAGTAACATAAAATTAGTGATTTTTGTGCCTGCAGTGGGTGTTTCTATGGATTAAATCTCCAAAAGAAGGCTTCGTATTGCCAATGTGTATTTTGATGGTATACAATTTGAAAGCATGGAAAATAATTATGTGGAAAATAATTTCAAATACTTGAAAATTTTTGAGAACATATTTAAAAATGACATTGTATTCTTGTATTATGTGGGGGGTTCTTTACTTGTGATAAACACAAAATTAGACTTACTATCTAATTTAAATTTGAAAGTACAAGATATGAAATTTAATGACATTCTTGTATTATGTTAGACCCACAAAATTCTTGGAGTATATTTGATATTGTGGTCATTGAGTCTCTCTTTACTAGTATATGATATGACTAGTATAAAACCACAAAATTATAGTACTCGTTCAAAAGAATTGTATTCTTTGATGAAAAAGTGTCACATAAAATATTGTGATTTTTCATGAAAAGATATGTCTATTTGTATAGACATGAACATTGGTGAAAAGTGATCTGTTATGTTTGTGTTGTAAAACAAACATTTGGGTCATATTGCCCTTATTGGACCGAAGAGACTATGGTCATGGGTAATTCTATAACAAATTGAATGTTATGGAAAGGTCCTTCTGCAAAGGACATCTGGCAAGCAACTGACTCTAAAACAATATCTGTATTTGACAAAGTTATAAAAAGTAAAGACAAAATATTTGTAGGAAAAAGTTACCTCACGGAAGGTCTTTTTCAAACTCAATATTTTCGTCTGTTCTTACTTGCTTGAGTCAAACTATTTGTGACATGAACGCTTGGGACATGTCAATTATAGCACCTTGAAAAAAACTGATCAAGGTAGAAGTTTTTCCTAACTTCTAGTGCAATAAATCAAAATGTCAAGTATGTGTTGAATCTAAGTATGTTAAACATACTTATAAATTTATTGAAAGGAATTTTAATCCCTTAGAATTGATTTACACTGACATTTATGATATGATGTCAACACCATCTCGTGATGGGAAAAATGTTTCATAAATTTTATTGACAATTGCACTAGATAGTGTTATGTCTATTTGCTAAATGGTAAGGATGAAGCGATAGAAACATCTAGGCAATATAAAACTGAAGTTGAAAATCATTGTCATGATTAGAAGTAGTAGGTATGAAGAAATGAATTTTCTTTTGCAGAAATATATTTGGAAAATGGAATCATCCATCAAATTACTGCACATACTCACCTCAATCTAATGAAATCGTTGACAGGAAAAAATCAAACTTTGAAGGAAATGTTGAATGTCCTACTTATAAGTTCAGGTTTACCACAAAATTTGTGGGGGTGCTATCATTATACCGAAAGAGAACAACAAAAAGTTTGTATGTTCAGAAAGAGAGAAACAAAAAGTTTTGTTTATTAGTAAAGGGAGCAACAAAAAAAATTAAGAAAGGGAGCAACAAAAAGTTTTGTTTGTTCAGGCTTTGTTGTATCCTGATAGAGAACTGCTTGTCGCCCTTTAAAGTATATACAAGTAATAACTCTTGAAAGATAGTGAAATAACAATTTCCAATACAGTCTATTTCATATGAGAGATGGAAATGAGGGAACTATTCCCAAAGGGTCAAAATAGGACCTAAGACTGTGGATTGTATGTTCATTGGATATGCTACAAATAGTAAAGCATGTAACTTTATGGTTCATATGTCCAAACCATCGAATAGTTAAGTGAAGGGTCTAAACAACCTTGGAATGAATCAAAGGAGAATGTATTTAATAAAGAGATTCAGAGGCGTCGTAAATGTCACTGGACAAATTACTTCCTTCGAGTTTGATTTTGTAACATTTCTTCTTGAAAATGAGTCTCATTAATTTGAAGAAGTTATTCCCTCTGTGGACTCATTCTTTTTGGAAAAAGGCTGTCAATAGTAAGATAGATTCAATCTTGAGCAACCGTACTAGAGAGTTGGTTAATCTTCCTCGAGAAAATAAACCTTTGGGTTCAAAGTGGATCTACAAAAGGAAAAGAAAGTTGATGAAACTATTGACAAATACAAAGCAAGGCTTGTTTTCATAGGCCTTAGACAATAAGAAAGCCTTGATTATTTTGACACATAATAGCCACTAACTAGGATTACATCAATTCATATGTTAATTGCGTTGGTTGCGGTATATGGACTTCAAATTCTTCAAAATGAATATGAAAACATTTTTTAAAAAAATGGAGAATTGGAGGAAGAAATTTACATGGAACAACCCGAGGGCTTTGTGGTTCCTAGTAAAGAAAAGAAATTATGTAAACTTGTTAAGTTACTTTGTGGACTAAAAACAAGTGCCCAAATAATGACATGTAAAATTTGACCAAACTATGTTGGCAAATGAATTCAAGATTAATGAATGCGACAAATGTTTTAACATTAAAGACACACCAAATCACAAGGTCATTGTTTGTTTTTATGTTGATGAATGTTGATCATCAAAAGAGACATTTCTGACATAAATGCTACTAAGCATATGCTAGAAAGTAACTTCAATATGAAAGACATTTAAGTTACTGATGTGATTGAAAAGGTACTTACAAGTTCAAGTATTTGAATATCAATATTGCCAAGACTCCAATAAATGTGAGCTTTGTACATAAAAAAAATGAAGGAAAAAGTGACTCACAATTGGATTATGCTAGAGTATTGAGAAGTATGATATATATCATGAAGCGTACACGATCAGATATAGCAAGTGCTATTAATAAACTAAGTCGGATCACATGTAATCTCACTCATTAGATGACAATGAAAAGAGTTTTGGAGTATTTAAAACATACTTAAAAACTATTGTTTTGTTTTATAACTAATATTCAATAGTATTGGTAGAATATAGTGATGCAAATTGAATCACCAGGTCAAATGAAGTAAAATCCACGAGCAAATATGTATTTACTCTTTGTGGAGGAGCAATCTCTTGGAAATCTTCCAAATAGAAATGTATCACTCGCTCTACTATGAAATCTAAGCTTAACACTCTAGATAAGGCAGGTGAAGAAGTTGAATGAATCTGAAATTTCTTGAAAGATTTTTGGCCCAAACCTTTAGCTCCAGTATGCATACACTGTGAGAGTTAATTTGCAATAGGTAGGGCATGGAGCATGATGGAAAGCCTCGTCATATATGACATAGACATAATATCGTTAGAGAACTACTCTTTAGTGGAATTATCATAATTGACTATGTAAAGTCAAAGGATAATGTGTCGGATCACTAACAAAAGGCCTAACTAGAGAGAGAGTTGATAGATTATCAAAGGGAATGGGACTATGGCCGAGGACAAGTCATTGTAGTGGTAACTCTACCTAGAAGACTGGAGATCCCAAGATCTAGGTTCAAAAAGATCAAAAAAACTCATTGATGACGGTTCAACATTGTAAAAAAAAATAATTTATGGTCCATTCTCATGAATATACAATGTTCAGTAACAAGGATAAAGGCATTGGGACTTTTAAGGCTTTCTATGTTTGATAGAGGTATATCAAATAGTGTATCTACGGGGTAACACATTTAAAAATCACCTATGTAAGTGTGAAGTATAAGCCGCTTCGAGGAGAATCCGGTAATGCAGTTATCTACGCACTTATAAAGCAAGACGTGTTCATGGCTGAATGAACAAAACCATGAGAACCAAAAATAGTTTAAGAGCTGATTGTGTGACTTATGTTGTCTAGGTATACACCAAAGCTTGACAGTTCAAAGATATCAAATCTACCGATTGACCGAGTCCGATATATGTTCACTATGGAAAGTTCAAAGGGAAACCCACATATCCAGATGCAATCAATCCTTACTTACGAATCACACAGATTTTCATGCATATGTTTTAACAATAGCCATTTCCTATTCATGTGGGGGATTGTTGGGTTTTAAAGGTGTGAACAGGAAATGAAGGGTTGTGACTCTCATGAAAAGTTGTAACATTTATGAAAGGTTTTGTCCTTTCTAAAGGGTTGTGATCATTTGAAAGGTTGTGCCTTTTCCAAAGTGTTGTGACCTTTATGAAAGGTTGTCTTCTTTCCAAAGAGTTGTGACCTTTACCCTTTGTTTGCTATAAATAGAGAGGCTTTCTCTTATTTTGATGCATTGAATTCTTTCCTTCTATTGCATACATTTCTTACAAAACAAAATCGATCGATCGTGTCTGTGTGTGTGATTCGTTGATGTCATTTTGAGTTCCTTGAAATTATTGAAGTTTGAGGTATCGCTTCTTCTTTAATGGTTAATCCATTTTATCTTGGGAGGAATTAATCTGCAACATCGGGTACTTGGGGGGATTAAATTTCTTAAGGACACACAGTGGGCTCTGTGGACTCAGATAGTTCTTTGTGTTTTTCTTTTCATATTTTATCATTTCTGGTTTGTTAATCTGAATACAGGAGATAACAATAACAACATAGACAAATTGGCTCGTAAATTAAAGTGCAAAGGAATCAGTCCAACTATAGCAGTATGAATCAACAAAAACACCAAGCATAGAAAATGTTTTTAGTTCAAATCCCAAAAATAGAAAATGTTTTCATAGAGAGAGTTAAAACTACATGTAGTAGGTTATTTATACTGTAAATCCAAATTAGTCAATATTGTGGGTTTTTGACTTGGGATGGTTACAATGACCCAAAAACTTGATTCATGGTGTGTCACGCCCCGAGCCTATACCATGGGCAGGACTGGCACTCGAGAACCATTGTTGGCCCCAAGAGAACCCTTAGTTTGGCTTACTTACTCAGCAGAAGACCTTAAGAATTAAGAAAAAAACTCAAATGCAAGATAACTCAACTGTATCAAACTAAACTCATAATGTTTTAGAAATAAACATTTAACTTAGCCAAAGTGGCAACTCAAATCTGAACATAAGCCAGTAACAAGGTAAGGACAAATGAACTAACTGACTGTCTATCTATGAAGCCTCTAATAACTAAGATGGATGTCAAGACAAGACCCACAACATCCTAATGAACTAAATACTGAAAAGCAATAAAAATGGATCCTCCGAAAGCAAGGAGGCTCAGCAACAAACTCTGTAGCTCAACTATAATCAACATAGCGCTGAATACTGATCCTGGTTACTTGAATATGCATCATAATAAGATGCAGGCCAACTAACATCAGTACATTGAATGTACGAGCATGCGAGTGGAAATCTAAAACAAGACATAAGCTTGAAAGGAACTGAAAGAACATACTTGGGCTCAACTCAACTCAACTGACTCATTTCAATATAAAGCAATAAAATAAATGCAATATAAAGAAAAGATTTTAAAACATGGATAACAGCTCAACTCAAAGGCGTTGGAAATATTATTCCAAGATATTTCCTACGATATCTGGAAGCACACCTAACTCATCCCGAACTAGAAATTATGGTCATTTGAAGTTGACTCAAAAACTCAAATTGACATACTTAACAAATTTTTCAGATTTTTATTCTTTCCCAAAACTGACTAATTCCAATTTTTAACTTCTTTCTAGTCCTTTCAATTAGCGACATGTTACAATATCTCCCTCTTAGGAACATTCGTCCTCGAATGAGATTACTCTTAGTAGGCTAAGGGCGCAATATCAAGAATGTTGTTCAAACACCCAACAAGCATAATGCAATTACAACATGCCAACTTATAAATGAATACCAAGAAAAGGATTAGTACCTTGATTTGGAACTTCTCCGGATAAGAAGAGATGTGGATATCTCTTCTTCATATCTTCCTCAGCTTCCCAAGTAGCTTTCTGAACAAATTGGTTCCAACAAAGAACGTTGACTGATGCTATCTCTTTTGTTCTCAACCTGCGAACTTGGCGATCTAGAATCTGAACTGAAATTTCTTCATAAGATAAGCTACCCTTGATCCCAATACATTCAGTTGGTATGATAAGTGAAGGATCTCTCATGCACTTCTTCAACATGGAAATATGAAATACCAAATGAACCGCTGCTAACTCTTGTGGTAGCTCTAACTCATAAACTACATTGCCAATCCTATTGGATATTCTGTAAGGACCAATATACCAGGGACTAAGCTTCCCCTTCTTACCAAATCTCATAACATCCTTCATGGGTGAAGCTTTCAAGTATACCCAATCATCTACTTCAAACTCTAACTCACTTCTCTTAACATCAGTGTAGGATTTCTGATGACTCTACGCTGTTTTCAACCTCTCTTGAATGACTTTCATTTTCTCCATAGCTTGAAGAATTAAGTGTGGTCCTATCAACCATGTTTTACCAACTTCAAACCATCCAACAAGAGATCTACATCTTCTCCCATAAAGAGCCTCATATGGAGCCATTTAGATGCTAGCATGGTAACTATTATTGTAAGTGAACTCAATGAGAGGTAGGTGATCATCCTAATTACCCTTGAAATCAATCACACAATCTACCTTGATATCTCAAAACACCATCTCCCCTTTGTTCAAAAGCCATCACTTTTTGCTTATGAACACTTGCCTTTAATTTAAGAAATAAAGGATATTGGTCTTGCTTCTCTTTCACTTCTGACACTAATGATGATTCAACCCCATTCATCACCCTACTCCTCCTTCTGTGGAATCCATTAGTCGAACTCCTAGTCGTGCAAGTCTATGCACCTCTTTTGCTAACTCTTTCTTATTTTCCTCAAAATGGGTGGTACTACCCATAGACAACCTGCTCAAGGCATCATAAACAACATTAGCCTTGCCTAGGTGATAGAGGATACTCATGTCATAATCCTTGAGTAACTCTAACCACCTTCTCTGTCTGAGATTAAGCTCTTTCTAACTAAACACATACTGAAGACTCTTGTTATCGGTGAACACATCCATATGAACACCATAAAGATAATGGCGCCATATTTTTAAAGCAAATATTACGGCAGCCAATTCTTGATTATGGGTTGGGTAATTCTTCTCATGAACTTTCAGCTATCTGGAGGCATAAGTTATAACTTTGTCATTCTGCATTAACATACAACCCAAACCAACTCTAGACGCGTCACAATATACAACAAAGCCTTGCGTGCCTTCTAGTAAGGTCAATACTGGGGTAGCAGTCAACCTCTTTTTCAATTCCTAAAAGCTTTTCTCACAAGCTTCAGACCATTGAAACTTAATTGTTTTATGAATTAACTTGGTCAAAGGGGATGGGATCCCTATACGAACCTTCCATAATAGCCAGCCAAACCCAACAAACTCCTAATATCAGTTGGAGATGTGGGTCTAGGCCAATTCTGCAGTGCCTCTATTTTCTGAGTATCAACTTTAATTCCCTCTCCAGACACAATGTGGCCTAAGAATGCCACAGATTCAAGCCAAAACTCACACTTAGAGAACTTGGCATACAACTCTCTATCTTTTAGAGTTTGGAGAACTATTCTGAGATGACTAGCATGATCTTCTTCATTCTTCAAATAGATTAGTATGTCATCTATGAAGACGATAACAAACATATTTAAATAAGGTTTGAATACTCTATTCATAAGATCCATGAATGATGCAAGCGCATTAGTCAAACCAAAGGACATAACTAGGAATTCATAATGACCATAACGGGTCCTGAATGTTGTCTTTGGAATGTCACATTCCCTTACTTTCAACTGATGGTAGCCTGATCTGAGATCTATCTTAGAGAAACAAGTAGCACCCTAAAGATCATAGAATAGATCATCTATTCTCCGAAGAGGATACTTATTCTTAATGGTAACCTTGTTCAACTGGCGGTAATCTATACACATCCTAAGGGAACCATCTTTCTTTCTCACAAATAATACTGGAGCTCCCCAAGGTAAGACACTTGGTCAAATGAAACCTTTATCTAAGAGGTCTTTCAACTGCTCTTTAAGCTCTTTCAACTCTGTTAGAGTCATTTTATATGGCGGAATAGATATAGGATGAGTATCTAGAAGAAAATCTATACCGAAGTATATTCTCTCTCAGGAAGGACTCTAGGAAGATCATTAGGAAAAACTTTTGGAAACTCTTTTACTACTGGAACTGACTGAATAGGAGATATCTCAACACTAGAGTCATTAACTCAGACTAAGTAATAGACACAACCCTTAGAAACTAACTTTCTCGCCTAAAGGTACGAAATGAAATTACCCTTAGGCACTGCTGAACTACTACTCCACTCTATGACTGGCTCATTAGGAATCAGGAACTTGACAACTCGAGTTCTACAATCTATTGATGTAAAACAGGCATGAAGCCAGTCCATGCCTAGAATGACATCAAAATCTATCATGTCTAACTCAACTAAATCAGCCATGGTGTTCTTGTGATTGATGGAAATGACGCAATCATGATACACTCGCTCAGTTAGAATAGACTCCCCAACAGGTGTAGAATCACAAAAGGGTTCACAGAGTTTCTCAAGAAGAACATCAAAATTATTTGCAAAATAAGGGGTTACAAAGATAACTTGCTCCTGGGTCTAGCAAATCATAAACATCAATAGTAAAGACTTTGATCATACCAGTGACAACATCTGGAGAGTTTTCTTGCTCTTGGCGACTAGTGATCGCGTAGAGACAGTTTGCTCTTCTGCCACTACTGGAAATAGCTCCTCTAGGTGCATCCCTGTCTGGTGGAGCAACTGATGAAGATTGGGCCCTATTGTCCTGATTTCCATTACCTTGCTGGTTCTTAGGTCACTCTTTCATGAAGTAACCCTCTTGTCCACACTTGAAACAACCTGTGGAGCCATCGTGACACTTACCCGGGTGGGTTCTACCACACTTAGCACATGCAGGAGCCCAGTTGCTTCCTTGTGCCACACTACCCTGAGATTGGGAAGGTCTAGCCCTGAAGTGCTGGAAATTCTAACTATTATACTCACATTTGTTTCTGGGTGCAGGTGCACTAGCAAATGATAGAGAAGGTCCTTTCTGCTTATGATGGAAAGAAGACCGGTTCACATTACTCTTTTGCTTCCCGAATTCATTCATTGATGCCTTAGCCCTCTTATTCTTAAACCCTTTTCTATCCCTCAGCTTGTCCTCCTCAACTTGTTGCACATGGATCATCAGCCTTGCTATGCCCATGTCACCTATTAGCATGGTTGTCTTACTTTCCTTATCTGACAGATGAGGCAACCCAATAATGAATAAACTCATCTTACTCCTCATGTCGGCAACCATCTATTTGCTTCTCTTAGCTCACAAGGAAAGAAACGCCCTACGAAAGAACTCTCAAAATAGTCCAACTCATAATCAGTTATGCGCAGGCACGAGTCAGAAAGAAACTTTTTAGAGATAAAACTCAAATGCATGAAATGAGTATGAAAGAAATGAAGGAATTTCCTAAATGTTGCAGCCTCCTAATTATAGATGTGGCGCGCTTCACACCGATAATTAGGACTCTACAGACACTGCTTCATAGACTCCTTAGGACTCTTGAACTCTGGGCTCTGATACCAAGTTTGTCACGCCCCGAGCCTATACCCTGGGCGGGACTGGCACTCGAGAACCATTGTTGGCCCCAAGTGAACCCTTGGTCTGGCTTACTTACTCAGCGAAAGACTTTAAGCATTAAGAAAACAACTCAAATGCAAGATAACTCAATTGTTTCAAACTACACTCATAATGTTTTAGAAATAAACATTTAACTTAGCCAAAGTGGCAACTCAAATATGAACATAAGCAAATAACAAGGTAAAGACAAATGAGCTAACTGACTGTCTATCAATGAAGCCTCTAATAACTGAGATGGATGTCGGGATAAGACCCACAACATCCTAATGAACTAAATACTGAAAAGTAATAAAAAGGGATCCTCCGGAAGCAAGGAGGCTCACCAACAAACTTTGGAGATCAACTAGAATCAACGATGCGCTGAATATTGATCCTGGTTACCTGAATCTGTATCATAATAAGATACAGGCAAACTGGCATCAGTACATTGAATGTACGAGCATGCGAAGAGAGATCTAAAACAAGGCATAAGCTTGAAAGGAACTGAAAGAACATATTTGGGCTTAACTCAACTGACTCATTTCAATATAAAGCAATAAAATAAATGCAATATAAAGAAAAGATTTTAAAACATGGATAACATCTTTGTTTATTTAGAAATATAATAGTAACTCTGAATGTATGCAAAGATACAATATAAACTCTGAGTGTATATAAAAATACAAAATATTGTTGTGGGAGTTTCTCTAACTGACACCACCACTATGAGCCTAAGTGGTGATACAACGTCTTGCCCACGCCGCCAGAATTGTTCTATACTTTGTCGTCATATAGGACGCCTTAACTAAGTGGATCCACTAGTCTATGCTAAAAAAACACTTAAGGAATCATCTAAAAAGTATGATCCTTTACTACCCATGATGGCTACATGATTTATGGAGACGTGAGTTATATGAACTCAAACTCGTCCCCATATCGGTGCTCAATACTACTCCAAAAATACTCAGCTCATATGTTTAAAAACATAACTTCTTTCTTTGGTTTAAGATAATTACTCAAAACTTAGCTTAAAAACTCTCTAGGAATCGATGTTCCCTTTCTTGCTCAAATGTGAAAACATTCACTCTTTAACTGAAAACTAGCTCAAAAGGCTCTTTTGGAAATCAAGGTTTCCTTTCTTCTTTAAATGTGAAAACATTTTACTCTTTGGGAATACATAGTCCCGATATACTCTTTTGAAGAAATGAACTTCAAACTTTACTCTTTACTCAACTCAAAACTCAAGTCTTAAAACAAAGTTAAAACATTTGTAAAAGACAATTGGAAGACTATGAACTTCTCTTGACTTGACTCTTAACTTCTCCTAACTTGATTCTTAACTTCTCTTGACTTGACTCCTAACTTTCCTTGAATTGAATTATGGATTCAAGGATTGTGATTTGTGATAGGAAAGATGTCATGATGTTTAGGAGTGTTTTCTGATAGTTAAACATGAGAAAAGATCAAGAAATCATTGTCTGGGAGCAAGTCCACTACGCGGAGATGCATTTAATTATTTGGTTATGAAATAAATTTTGAGGCAAAACAGTCCGTGACTGCTCCGCGATGCGAAGAAACTTTTTGTGAAATGGTGGACAGTGTCCGCGATGCTGACTGGGGCACCAGATTCTCCCGACTTTTTCCTTCTTCATTTTCTAACCCCAATTCGCCTACATTCGATTCTTTTTCTCCAGTTCTCTTTAGATTCAGATATCCAGCGTACATACACAAGAATCTAATCGAACACAACTCTAAAATCGACCTTAAACTCTCAAGCACTCCTCAATCTCATCCCAAATTCAAGAACGAAAGCAATTCAAAAATATAACTCAAGAACATCAAAGTCTCAATCATTTAGGATGAAAATCATACTAAAATAAACATGTTTGGAGCGTGGGTGAATGAACCCAACGCTATCTGAACTCACATACCTCGTAGGGATCACCTCTTGACGAAATCCGCAGTCGATTTTTGAAGATCTTGATGATTCTTGCTCCTTCTCCTCTTCTTTGTCTCTTCTCTAAAACCCTAACTCAATAATGTAAAGCGTAAACTGAATCCTATCAGTTTAGACCCCAATTAATTACCAAAAAATGAAACTAAGTCATGGGGCATGGAAAAGACCATAATACCCTTCTAAAATTTAGATTAGACTTTCCTTATTTGGACATCCCAACTTCAAATTGGCATATCTCACTCATACAAACTCAGAATTGAGTAAACTTGATGGTGTTGGAAAGATTATTCCAAGATCTTTCCTTCGATATTTGGAAGCACACCTAACTCATCTTGAGCTAGGAGTTACGGTTGTTTGAAGTTGACCCACAAACTTAAATTGACATACTTAACAAATTTTCCAGATTTTTATTCTTTCCCAAAAATGACTATTTCCAATTTTTAACTTCTTTCTAGTCCTTTCAATTAGCGAGATGTTACATGGTGACACCTGCTATAACCCACCAGGAAGTAAGCCAATTTGTAACCCAAAACGACAATTAACCAGACTACATGGTAGAAATAATAATTATGAGTGACATATGAAATAATTTCATGAACATGACGGAAGACAAGAACAAAAGAAAATATATACAATCAAAAATGCAAGATCGACACCCAAAACCTTGTAGTCATAGGTACAGAGCTTCTAAAGACGAGCACAAGTCCAAAAAAATGGACAAAATATACAGACTTGTCCCAAAAAGCAAAAGACTAGTCAAAAGCTAAAATAGAAGGAGACGGGCTAATCCAAAACGCCATAAGCTCACCCTAGCCTCCGAATGTCCCCTTAACCGGCTCAATATCAACCTTGGCGATTGGTGCTCTGACCTGCATCACAAAAAAATATGCAGAGTATAGTATGAGTACCAAAATAATAGGTACCAGTAGGCTTCATAGGTCAACTGAGCTGGAAAAGTAAAAACAATAATAAAAAGCAGAAAGGAAACAACTAGAGGTCACATAAAGAAAATAGTAACGGGGATCCTAACTATGAAGCACACGAGTTGAGATTGTTGAATTAGTTTCTTGAAAACTCAATGGCCAAGGATTAAAATTTTCATTAATGATTCATATTTGTATGAAGAAATTTAAGTTGAAAAGAATGAAATTTTTGGAGATGGACTTACGTTGAAGAAGAATCTTGAAAAAATATTGAAAGAATCTTGAATGGAAGTCTTATGCTTTGATTATTCCTTATGATTTTGCCTTAGAGCTTGAGAGAAGAGAATGGGGATTAATAGATGAAAATCTGATTTATTTCGACCTTTTATTAGTCAAGAAATTCTTTTAGGGTTTTCTTAGAGGTAAAAAGACAAAAAACGACCTTTTTAATGTTTTCTCATTGGCTAATTCATCACTGCACTATATCAGGTTACTAAAATGATCATAAATTTTTACTCAGAACTTTGATTGACGAAAAATTGATGGCATTGGAAAGAAGATTCAAATATCTTTAATTTGATAGGTAATGGGCCACCCAACTTATTATATTCTAAGAGAAATGGTTGTTTGAAGTTGGAACTCAATCTGTAAGAAAGCTTTCAACTCAACTTGTGCTAGGAGATTCTAGTGACCTTAATTGACATCCAAAATTATTTTCACACTAAAGATTTGACCTTAGCACCTAATTAAGAATCACTTGGTACAACCTTATACATAAATGAAGAATAGTTTGGATCTTAACTTAAGAAATTTTTGGGGTGTAACCGTTTACGCTTCAACTCAGTTTCTCGAGTATACACATAGTGTGGTTGCTCGTTGTCTTGGTGTTCCCGAGCATAATATCCATGTGATAACAAGAAGAGATGGAGGTGTCAAGGCGGTAATAATATATGCCAGTGAGTACCTATTAACTACAGAAAAAAAAAACTGAAAGTTTTAGAGAAGTTTTGAAACATTAACAACGCTCAATAATAATTTGGGATAAGATATAGTTAATTTATGGGCAAAATGGTTTAATGGACCCATGTACTTGCACGAGTTTGTATTATAGATCCTTCTACTTAACCGTTTATCAACTAAATCCTTAAACTCAATAAAACACAATATATTAAACTCCTCTGACCATTGACCATGCTTATGTGGCATTAAGATGGCTGAGGTTACTAAAGAGTATGACTACACACGCGTGTTAAGGTAAGTGAAAACCGTATTAAAAATATTAAAATAATAAATTTTAAAATGAAATTTTTTTAAAAAAAATTAACCATTCTTCTTCACCCACCCCACCTTCTTTTTCAGCCATCCTCATCCCTGCCCAACCCCTTTTTTATTTCTTTCATTTTCTTTAGGCGATCTGGTACACCGAAAGCGGCAAGGAGTCTCTTGGCATGCTAGTATACCGGAGGCGACAAGGAGTTTGGCATGCTGGTTCGATGGAGGCGGCAAGGATAGGCAGTCCCTAGTGGTTAGCAGGGGTTGCCGGCGATGCAAAGAAAGGAAGAAAGTGGACAGGAGAAAGAGGCGGGTGAGGAGCTGGCCACGGCGGCGAAGAGGTTTGGCAGTTGGAGTTAGTGGTACGTCGTCTTAGGGTTTCTAAATTTGTGGAGTTTGGAGAAGGAGGAAAGAAAAATGGTGAGAGTGTGCGACGGAGATGGAGACGGGTAAGGGAGAGAGTATTTGTGGTCCCACCAGCTAGAGGAGTGGTGATGGCGGCGTCTTTCTTCGGCAAATTTTGACGATTTCACGATGGGATTGGGGAGAAGATGTGTGGAGACCCAAAACTTAACTTTAAAGGATAAATTAAATTTTTCTTATTTTACCTTTTATTTATTAATTTTGGTTAATAATTTTAAAAAAAAGTTAATGAAGATTATTATGACATGTTATTAATTTATATGACATGGATTTGATATGTCATCTATTTAAGGGTGAGGGAACTACACACATGGTAGAAAGGGTTTAAACATCTTCTTTTAATTGAGTGTAAGGGTTCACTTGATAAAGGGTTAAATAAAAGGGTCCACAATACAAACTCGTACAAGTACAGGGGTCCAGCATAACAACCTTTAGGCTAAATTGACATTAAATAGTTTTCTTTTATTTTTTTGACATTAAAAAGTTTTTAAATATTTATTTGGCACAAATTAGCATGTTTTTTTTTTTATTCCTTTGTTGCTTTTTTTAGAAAACACATAATAAAAAAAAAACCCTAAACTTGGCAGCACAACTTACTTTAGCACTTAAACTACACGGGCGTTTAAATACCCCCATAACATCTTTGAAGTGAATTAAATACAATCCTGAGAGTAGAATACCACTCTCACCTGTCACATCATAGTCATGTAAGCACCACGTCATTAATTTTCAATCTTTTTCGCTTATTCACCTTTTTTCTTAAACACTTTTTAAAATTAATCACACTAATAAATTAATTAAAATGCATTTTAAAATCAAAATTG
>JAJOOR010005120.1:0-41766 GCA_036250505.1 Solanum acaule | reverse complement strand
CCCCCCCCCCCCCCCCCCCCCCCCCGATCTCCCTTGCACCTTGGTGAAGGAAAAAAAAAGACCTAAAGATTAGGAGAATACTTATGGGACCGGGCGATTTGGTTTACTTGATATTTCCTCTATTCATGTAAAATGCATACGTGAATGTGGTTTCAACTGATTTCATGACTTTGAGTTCATCGTTGTACTTGTGCTCAGGTGCCAGAGGATCAAGCAGGAGTTCACATTTGAGTACAATTTTCTTGAAGATGAGCTCATTGTATAGAATTTGTTTATACCTATAACATTTATTTTTCTATCTGCCCTATTTTCTTTTGGCTGTCTAAATTACATAATTTGTACTGTAGTTTATATCTTTCCAAGGCGTGTTTAGTTTGATGCTTTAGACGCCTTCATTTAAAAGAACCAGCAGAGATATCAGGATTCAAATTTCAGTTAGTATCAGATTACACACCTCTCTTCATGCTGTTATAAATTCGTTAGAAAAATAGAAACATTCTGTCAACAGAGGCACTGCTAATCTTTTGTTAGCATATTTTGGTTCAGAAATGCACCCCCTCCTCTCCCTTTCAATTCATGTGGTGGCGTTTGATTAAGAAGGAAAACTTTAGGAACTTGTCGTTTTTACCATGCAGTGAGATTTCCGTAGCCATAAAAGCATGTCATTAGTGGGTAAAATAGAAAGTTGAAAGTTAGATTGTTGCAAATATTGGAAGCTGCTTATGAACATAGTGCCACATAAAGTCGAAAATTGGTGTCATTGTCAGTCTCAACGTTTCCAATACACATTTAATCTCTGCATGAGCAGATTATTCAAATTATACTCTGTCAATTAGTCTATAGCCATTTTTAAATACAAGTGTTGAGTGGTTGAAATATGCAGAAGCATGAACTTCACGTCACTTGAACCTTAAGCAATACTATTGATTGTTGATACAATTTTTTATCAGAGGCTTTGAAACCATACAAGTTAGCAAATGCGAACCAATACATTGGATTTACTCTGTCCAATTGCTGTTTTAGGAAGATAATAACTAGGTATAGTGCATATGTTGTATTATTTTTCGATTTGATTCTTCTTTCAACAAATAATTGGTAGAAAAGTCTTAGAAGTATCTGTAATGCATCTTTTTTCTGAATAAGTTTTGGTATTTGACATATTTAGTTTTGTAGAAACAAGAATACTTTCAACCACTCCAATACTTGCATCAATCCTAATAGAGAGCCTTAGAATATAAAGTAGGATATAAGGAAATTAACATCACATGGTTTAACCACATCATGATGGAACTCATGCCCTTTAACCATCACATTGGTTGAAGAGAATACTTGAAAACAAATATAAGAAGCTTTTGTATGTGGCCAGGGTCAGTAAAACACTCTTCGCCATAAATTATATTGTAAATATAGGTCAAATATTGTTTATGTTAGATAAATATTTGATTTTGCACACCTTGACATTATAGAGAGAGTTAGCTCAACGATCAAAAGGCGTTAAAGCTTCCAAAGCACGGGAATTCGATTCCCATGGAAATCATTAACTCTAAGGTTGAGCTTAGGGATGACAATAGAACGAGTTAGGATGGTGCAGGTCTTGACCTACTAAGTTTTGACTCGTCTTGCTTTACCCTATTTAGCATTATTTAAAGAATTTTCCCTTCTCCACTTGCCCTGCCAAGTTCTTTCATGCTCTGTTCCGTTTTAAAAAGAATGATTTGATAAGCAATTAAATACAGAGAAGAAAGTATTGTTACAATTACACTAATTTAGACAACACAAATGAGTTATTTCCCATGCCTAATTGTAATGTACAACACATTGATAAGCACTAAAAAGATAAACCCCATCTTGCTTAACAGACCAATGACAAACATTCTATCACATCCTAAGGCCAATATGTCAAATTATTGAATAATTTTACTTTTATTTATTAATTTTATCATTAAAATATCTTCTCCTCCTTTACATTTTTTTATTTTCCTTAATAAAATAATTTTTTCATACATCATTATTCTTATTAAAGGCTCATTGAGTTATAGTAGCAAGGACTCTAAAATTTAAGTTAAGAGAACGATGCTATTGCTATTTAACTTTTCCATAAAAATATTGTTTTATAGACATAACAAAATTAGGTGCAAACTAAAAAGTATCTTTTTATTATTTGTAAATTTTTGGTATTGGTGATAATTACACATCGGTCTCTCTATATTTTATATTTTTGTAATCTATTATGTCTTGTAAATATTTTTCTAACTACAGTATCTTGAAATTTCAATAGAGAAATATTTTTCTTAAATATTGGATAATTTTAGTTTTATATTAATCTGATAATGAATGATAAATTTTATTTCATAGTATATTTTGTAAAATAAGACATATCTAATATCATTTCTAACTAAGAAAATTATTAAAATATTTAAATATTTGAAACCTTTTCACGCATGGTTGGAATAACATATTCAAATTATGCTTTGCTAGAATAATTTCTTGTCAACTTATACCCTAGTTTGGTTTATACAATTGTTAGTTCTATAATAATTATTTTTATGATTCAGTTAAATACGAGTGTGTAGTTTGATTTAATTTTGATTGCATTCATTCATCAATATTTTAGTTTTTCTTTTGAAGGTTGAACAACCTTTACGAAAATTGTGGCTACGCCATTGAACATTTCCAATTAAAGAAATATATCCAATTTTGAGATATGCTTGTCATGCTTATTCCTGTCCTTGATGTTCTGATAGCTAACAAATCGTGTAAAAGTTGTAACAAAAATATGGATTGGTGTATGAAGAGTCGACTATACTTTGTTATTTAATTGACTTTATGTTTTAATATTATTGTGCATAAAAACCAACTTTATGTATGTCTTGAAGCATTTACATGTCATTGACATTGCTAGCTAATTAAGCCTATTAATTGACTGCCTTGATCATGTATAGATGCGGTAAAATTAGCCCATAAAATATAATCTGTCAATTCATTCATATTCCTGCTGATTATTTATCTGTTCATCATCAAATATTTTTAAAAAACATGTTTTTTATTTAATATGTTATATATGGTCATATTACAAAAGAAAAATAGATGGCACGCTGGTAGGTGGCACCAACATTCTCCGAAAATATTGGTAGGCAGCACTAACATTCTTTAGACCAAAATGCATCACCTTATAACCTGAATCTGCATCATTTAAAGATGTAGTGCCAAATGACGTCAATACATGGAATGTATGATATGTAAAATAGATGAATGAAACAACTGTTAAAATTGAATAGAAAGAGTAAGTATGAAGGTAGATTGTAAAATAGTCAACTAAAAAGTAAAGCATGCATATGTACTTTAACAACCAAGCTTTAAAATTGAATATGTATGTAGTAGTAGCAAATACTGAAAATAATGTAATTTACTTTTCTCGGGGAATTTCTCTAAATGTTAACCATCACATGAGCTCGTGATAACCATCACGCGAGCTCATGATGATACAATGTCTTGACCACATTGTCACAATCCTTTTATACCTTGTTAGGGTAAAAGACAAACTTAACTAGTGTATCTTTGAGCCCTTACTAGGAGCTTTATGAGGAGTCGCCCTAATCAACGACATGATCCAATCCTATACTGGCAGTACAATTATGAAGTTTAGATTACCTAACTCTACTCAACTCGATGCTCAATACTGCTCCCAAAATAATGCAATAATTCTCAATAACTGGTATAATGTCCCATTTAGGATAAAAGTCTCACTTTGCAAGAAAGCTAATAATCTCTGTCTTGAGTTAATAATCAAAATGTCTCTTTATAATTGTTACACCTAAGCCTACACCCTGGGCGGGACTGGCACTCGAGAACCATTGTTGGCCCCAAGCGAACCCTTGGCCTGGCTTAACTCTCAGCGGAAGACTTAAATGACAAAAAAAAGTCTAAAAAGACTCATACAATAAACTTAGAATGTCTTAAAAGAAACATTCAACTAGCCAAAATGGCAACTCAAGTCTCAACATAAATGCTGAAATGGAAAAGACTCATGAACTAGCAATCACTAACTGTCTATGAAGCCTCTAATAACTGAGATGGACGTCGAGACAAGACCCACGACATCCTAATGAACTAAAATGATAAAGTAATAAAAAAGGGGATCCTCCGGAAGCAAGGAGGCTCACCAACAACTCTGAAGCTCAACTGGATCAATGAAGCGCTGGATGCTAATCCTGGTTACATGTATCTGCATCATAAAAGATGCAGGACAAATAGCATCAGTACATTGAATGTACGAGCATGCGAGGGGAATTCTAAAACAAGACATAAGCTTGAAAGGAACTGAAGGACCATACCTGGTCTTAACTCAACTCAACTAATTTCAATATAAAACAGTAATATAAATGCAATATAAAGAAAAACTTTTAAAACATGTGGATAACAACTCTCTATACTGAAAAAAATACAATAGTAACTTCGTTTGTATGCAAAGATACAATTTAAACTCTGTTTGTATATGAAAATACAAATAACTCTGTATCTATAAGAATACAAAAATATCTCTGTGGGAGTTTCTCTAACCGACAACCATCACTATGAGCTATGTGATGATACATTGTTTTGCCTCATGTTGCCAGGTCCGTCCTATACCTTACCGGGGGTATAGAACCTAACTACTAAGTGGATCACTAGTCTATGCTAAAAAACACTAAGGAATCATCTAAAGAGTATGACCATTTTCTACCCATGCTGGCCACATGGTTTATGGACACTTTGAATTATCTGACCTAAACTTGTCCCCAAATCGGTGTTCAATACTACTCCCAAAATGTAACTAGCTCATATGTTTAAAAACATAACTCTTTCTGTGGTTTGAGATAATTACTCAAAAACTATCTCAAAGGCTCTTTTGGAAATCGATGTTTCCTCTCTTGCTTAAATGTGAAAATATTTACTCTTTGGGAATACTTAATTCCCATATACTCTTTTGAAGAAAATGAACTTCATATGTTACTCTTACTCAACTCAAAACTCAAGTCTTAAACAAGTTTAAAACATTTGCAAAAGACTTCTTGAAAGGACTCTAAGAACTCTCTAGACTTGGCTCTAAACTTTCCTTGAATTTGAATTTTATGGATTCAAGGTTATGATTCATATTTCTGGATGATTTATAGATGTTTAGAAGTCATTTAGAATAGTTAGAATCGATAGGAAGTGTTAGTACACTTTAGAAGGACTCAAACGGGCTAAACGACAAAAAATGGGTAGGGGCAGACGTCCTGGGCGCACTGCTGGTGCGGGGCGTCAGCCCCAAAGTTCAGAGGCTGCTAAATGGCAGACTACTGGCTCGCCGCCCTAGCCACTCTGGCACATTTGGGGCGCGCCGCGCCAACCTTTCCCATGCATTCCTGATGAATTTTTCAACTCATTTTCTGATCTTAATTCGATTACATTCGATTCTTTTTCTCAATTTCTCTTTAGATTCAGATACCCAAAACATGTACACAAGAATCTAACTCAAAACAACTCTACTAATCGACACAATTATCTCAAGAAACTCATTAATCTCATCCCAATTCAAGAACGAACACAATTCAAGAACACTCAAACTTTCAACTTTTTAGGACGAATTCATGCTGAAATAAACATGTTTGGTGTGTGGGAACGAACCCAACACTATGTGAACTCACATACCTCTTAGGGATCAACCCTTGGCGAAATCCACAACGAAACCTTCAAGAACTTGACGAATCTTGACCTTTTCTTCTCCTTTTCTCCTCTTGAGTTCTTTCTCTAAAACCCTAGCGTGAATTTGAGTGCGTAAACTGAACCAATTCAGTTTATACCCCTACTTAATTACTAAAAATGAAACAACTTAATTGGGTAAGGAAAAGACCAAAATACCTCCTCTTAAATTCGGGTAACTTTCCATATCTAGACAACCCAACTTCAAATGGTCATATCTCCCTCATACGAGCTCAAAAATTAGCAAACTCGGTAGTGTTGGAAAGATAATTCGAAGACCTTTCATTTGATATCTCATTTGCCACCTAACTCATCATGTACTGAAAGTTATGGTAATTTGAAGTTTACCCAAAACTCATACTTAACATAACTTAGCCAAATTTCAGATTTTTATTCTTTCCAAAAATGGTTCTTTCTAATTCTAGCTCTTTCAAATAGCGGGGTGTTACAGTAATTGCACTGAACTTGCTTTAAAAGACTATAATTTTATGAAAAACTTATAGTACTTTCTTGAAACTAAGATACACTTTCTTTAGAGATAATTATACTTTTATTTATGCAAATAATGCACTTGAAAAAATTTCATACTTTCTTGAAACTCTTTTTGAAATAATGCTTTAAGACTTGGAATTCACTTTACTCATTAAAACAATGCAGATGAAATAGTATGTCAAGGTTTTCAAATAAATCTTAGCTATAAAGGGTTTTCAACGATCATTAATAATATAAAGTAATGAAATTCCTAAAATGAAATCAAGGATAAGAAATAGGAATATAGGGAGAAGTTCGAACATATAGAACTTTGGGGGAAAACCCTAGTTTTGATCTTGCTAGTTGAAATTGTAGATGTAGGAAGAACTTAATATCTCACTATGATAGTCTTACTTACCTGGGAGAACAAGAGTTCTTGAAGAAAGATTGATTGACAAATTTGAAACCCTAGGTTCGTTTTTTTAATTCTTGGCTTGGGGAGAAAGATACGAGAGTATTCAGATGTAATACTACGATTGAATCCCCAATCAGGTACTAAAACATTGAGGTTTAGGCTTACGAAAAATGGGAAAATACTGAAATAACTCCAATTAAAAATCTATTGGTACATTCCACGAGGGAAATCTACGGACGGTGGTCTGATTACAGCCCATGGATTTCGTTTGTGGAATTCTGACTTAAAATCTAAGCCTCAGAAGTTCATCCCATAACCCCTCAAACGAGCAATCAAAAAGATTCTGGAGCATCTTCGGGATTAGGTAATTATGGCTCATGTCTGGTTTACAGACAATAGTTTGAATCCGTAAAAATCAGGCAAGTAAAACAAGATTCAACATTTCATTTATGGGTTCAATATTTGGTCCATAGATTGATCCATGACCATCAGATTGGGTCCGTAGAAATCAGGTTAAAAAATCAGCTTCTGAAGCTTGATTTCACGAGCTCCATTTACGGCCCATACTTCAATTTATGACCCATAAAGTTTACTCGTAAAAATTAGAATCTGAAAACTCTGTTTGCGAGTGTCTTTTGTAAAATTGTCATAACTTTTTACTCTAGACTCATATTGATGCAATCTTGGTTGCGTTCAGGCTCATAGACCTTTAATTTGATAGGTCATGGACCACCTGACTTTTTATATATTGAGAGATATGTTCGTTTGAAGTTTACCTTTGCATGAACTAATGCAAAAATTTAGTCGGTAGGAACACTATGAACTTGACTTAGTACTAGAAGTCTCTTATGATCCTAAACCACTTCTGATGCACTTCCCACACTTTGGAATGGACCTTAAAACACATGTACACATACGAAATCACTCGGTTCAAGCTTATATACTTACGAAGAATGGATTGAATCCTTAGAGTAGAATTTATGAGATGTTATAGACCAAGTGAAGACATCTTTGTACTCGACCAATAGCTTGAAGTATTTCCTTTCTTCCTGAGGTGTAAAACATGTTCTAATAAAGGTTGGGTGTGGATATTATAGAGTGTCGAGATTTAGTTCCTTCTGTTCATCTACAATAAGTTGTATGCCATCTTCTAGTTGAAGGAGAGCCACTTAAACATCATCATCATTATCATCAAGGCATGGACTATCTCTCATTGTTATGAGATAGGATGTTTGCACAAGTCTGAATTTTCCTTAGACCTCCTTTGAAAGCTGTGATGGCTTCTTTTTGCTCCTCCTTTATTTCTCCATGAAACTAGTTGGTTAAAATAATAGTACTTCTTTTCACCTTCAACAAACCATTTGTCATGATTGATATTACAATTTACAACCTTCCTCTTCATAATTGATGGGAAAGTACTACAAATCTATGTTATCAATCCTTTCACAAAAATATTGTATTTCATGCTCCAATAACTTCTTCTCTGATAATGATTTTGTTTTGGTTCCTAAGCGATCAAAGATCGAGGTTTTTGAGGTTTCAGGAATACATATTGAATGATGAGATTACCCATTGAATTTTCTTGTAGTAGATCCATAATAAATTTTTTTGTTATTATTCCAGAAGAAATGAAACAAAAGATATGGTAAAGCTAGAAAAATTATTGTATGAGGTCTACCCAATGCTAGATGCATAGGCACATAATAGATCGATATGAACATCATGAAGACACCTCCTTCTATCTGTTTGGACGATTTACTTTCGTCTTTGCATTACAATCTTTCAAATATAGAGACATGAGGTGTCAATCTTCCTACGCACTCAAACACTGGAGTTTGTTGTTGTGTTTCCTTATCATCAACTTTTTTTTGTCTTTTGTAATAAGGTGTGGTATATGAAGTCATTATATTCCAAGAGTCTCTATCAAGACGAATCCTAATCCAAACGTAGGAATGACAACACAATTCCCTTGCTTCCTCATTCTCATCTAGGATTCTGTAAGCTCATGTATGTTTTCACCTGTGATTTTATGTTTGAGATCTCCCAGCCTTGCTAGATTTGAGAAGTTGTAACCTGATTTTTCAAATAGTGTGAAGACCTATTGATCAAAGTGCCCTTTTATCTCAATATTGCCTTTAGAAGACTCAAAAGTGATATATAAGATTTGTGCAACTAGGACAATCATTTTCTCCTTTAAATCTTGGAATGTTGAGTGTTTCATTTCTTGTCTTAGAGGGTGAACTTATTGAGTACATTCCTCTAGCAGGAATTGTCCCTTTTTCCAATGCTCACATGCAATGTAGCAAAAATCTGATTACTCATTATTAATATTTGTTTGTATGTCTCCTTTAGATGGTGTAAGCTTAATGGAGACCTCTTCTATTTTCTTCTTAGACATCTTCATAGTGGTCCATTGAACTTCACTCTCTTCTTCTGAATCAACATCAATTGAGTCGGCTTGTATGGGTTTCTCCATATTTTATCTTCCCAAATCTAAATATAATTTTGCATCTGCAAAGTATGACTCCATCTTGGTGAAATGATTGATGGTTGCATCATTCTTGACTACTTCACCGTCTTTCATATACTTCATGCATTAATACAAAATAGATGGCACCACTCCATTTTCATGAGCTCGAAGACGTCCAAGTAACAAGTTGTATGATGCTTTGGTATATGTAACACGAATCAGAGTGTTTTAGTTAGTTGTTTTAGGACTGCAATGTCTATTTCTAAGTTTTATGTATTTCTATTTTCAATAAATTTAGGGGTACTTAATTACATGGTTAGAACCATGACTTAAAAATAGGACCATGATCTATATAAGTTTCTTTAATTATATGTTTATGTATTTTCGGTTGTTTTTTTTTTTACAAAATTAAGAACTCTTTGCATAAGCTTTTCTCTCAGTCATCTTCACTTTTAGTTCCTTGTATTCTCCTGCTTTCCTTTCTGTAGAAAACTAGACATTGTCTTCATTGTGTTATCAACCATCAGTCTTATTAAAACTTACAGTTGGTATTAGAGCTTTCATCTTAAGGGATCTGTGATCGAGTTGGAGAAGCCATGGATGCTGAAGCAAGTTTCTCACCAATTGCTACGCCAGTCTTTGATGGAGATAATTATCATATTTTGGCAGTACGAATGGAGACGTACTTGGATGCTTTGGACCTCTGGGAAGTTGTGGAAGAGGATTACAATATTTCAGCCCTACCAAAAAATCCTACCATTGCTCAGATTAAAGCACACAAGAAAAAAAAGACAAAGAATCGAAGGCCAAGGCATGTTTATTTGCTACTGTATCGTCAATAGTTTTCAAGCGAATAATGTCTCTGAAAACTGCTAAAGAAGTATGGGATTATCTCAAGGAATAATATTTTGGATATAAGAGAATAAAAGGTATGCAAGTTTTAAACTTAATTAGGGAGTTTGAATTGCAAAAAATGAAGGAATCTGAAACAGTAAAGGAATATTCACACAGACTTCTAAATATTGCAAATAAGGTGAGGCTACTCGGCTCTACATTTTCAGACTCAAGAATTGTTGAGAAGACTCTTATAATAGTTCCTGAAAGGTATGAAGCAAAAATTACGTCCTTATAAAATACTAAGGATTTGTCAAAGATTAGTTTGACAGAGTTGCTCAATTCCCTGAAAGTTCAAAAGCAAAGAAGACTCATGAGATAAGAGGTTACAATAGAAGGGGCTCTTGTCAGTAAGCATCAGGTTAACAAAATTCAGAAGAAGAAAAAAAATCAAGCAGTGTGTGAAGGAGAAACATCAGCCAACAACAAAAGTAAGGGAGGAAGCGTGAAGAAAAGTTATCCCCCTTGTCACCATTATGGAAGAAAAGGCTACCCACCATTCAAGTGTTGGAGAAGACCTGATGCTAAATGCAAGAAATGCAATAAGCTTGGACACGAAGCAGTGATTTGCAAGAATAAGGCCCTGCTGCAAGAAGAAAATGCTCAAGTTAATGATCAAGAATAAAAGGATCATCTTTTTGTTGCAACATGATTTTCAAGTAAGAGCTCAACAGATTCTTGGTTAATTGACAGTGGTTGCACTAACCACATTAATCATGGCGAGAGTTTATTCAAGTAGTTGAAGCCCACTGAAATTTTCATGGTTCGGATAGGAAATGGATATCACCTTCCTGTCAAAGGAATTGGAACTATAGATATCAAAATGAGCACTGGCACCGAGAAAATTTCAGAAGTGGATTTGCTAAGCGTAGGACATCTTATGGAAAAAGGATTCGCAGTTTTCTTCGAAGATCATCACTATCAAATCAGTGACACTACTGGAAATGAATTTTAAGGGTGAAGATGAGAGGAAGGAGTTTTTCCTTTGATACAACAGAGAAAGAGCAACTGGCTTATTCCATGAAGGCAAGTGTAATAGAAACCTGGCACAAGAGACTTGGCCATTGTCATCTACAAGCACTATTGTTGCTGAGGAAGGAAGCTATGACAAGAGGAGTACCAACTCTATTTGATCACTTACTAAATTGTCAAGCTTGTCAATTTGGTAAGCAGAATAGGAAGTCATTTCCTAAAGCAATATGGCGGACTTCTCAAAGGTTGCAACTGATTCACACAGATGTTGCAGGACCTCAAAGAACACCATCCCTTAATGGTAGTCTATACTATGTTATATTCATTGACGATTATACAAGATTCAATCAGAAGTGGCTGGAATTTTTTTAAAGTTCAAAAAGATGGTAGAAAATCAAAGTGGTTGCAGAATCCAATCCTTGTGGTCTGACAATGGAAAAGAGTATAATTCTGAAGAATTTAACACGTTTGTGAGGAAGCGGGTATTACTCATCAGCTTACTGCTCCATATAATCTACAACAAAATGGAGTTAGTGAAAGGAGAAATAGATAGATAATGGAGATATCGCGGTGCATATTGCATGAAAAAAAGTTGCCGAAAAGTTTTTGGGCTGAGGCAGCTAATACAACAATATTTCTCCAAAATTGGCTTCCTACTCAAGCATTGCTGAGTAAACTCCATTCGAGGCTTGGTATGGATTCAAACCATCACTACGATTCATTAAAGTATTTGGTTGTGTTTGTTTCCTTCATGTGCCACAGGTTAAAAGAGACAAACTTGACAAGAAGGCACTTCCGAGAATATTTGTGGGTTATAGCTCATCTTACAAAGCCTACAAAGTATATAATCCACAAACAGGGAAGATGATTGTCAGTAGAGATGTGCACTTTGCTGAGGAAGACAAATGGGACTGGAAGGACAATCAACCTTCAGTCAAAGCTTCAGAGGAGAAGGCATCTGATCACTGGAAAAATGAGTTGCTAGATGATCTTCCAATTAGAGGTACAAGACTACTCTCTGACATCTACCAACAAAGTAATGTGAAAGTTTGTGAACCTACAGGGAACGATTAAGCACTTCAAGATAAACAAAAATGGAGAAAGGCCATGGAGTAGGAGATGCTAATGATCTAGAAAAATAAAACATGGGAGTTAGTTGACCGACCGAAAGATAGGAAGGTCATTGGAGTAATGGGTGTTTAGAACCAAGCTTAATTCTGATGGTTCTATCAATAAATACAAGTCTAGGCTTGTTGTCAAGGGATATGCCCAAAAATTTGGTGTTGATTACTCAGACACCTTTGCTTAAGTGGCCCGATTGGATACCATTAGATTGTTGCTAGCAATAGCAGCACACAAGGGTTGGAAAATGTTCCAGCTAGATGTGAAATCCGCTTTTTTAAATGGTGTACTACTGGAAGAAATCTATGTAGAGCAGCCCGAGGGTTTCTTTGAGAAAGGAAAAGAAGAAAAAGTGTGTCTACTTAAAAAGGCTCTCTATGGCTTAAAACAAGCCCCAAGAGCTTGGTATAGCAGGATTGATGAGCACTTGTTGAGTTTGAGGTTTGTACGAAGTGTATCTGAAGTTACTCCTTATGTCAAACATAAAGGAACTGATCTTCTCATTGTTTCCCTTTATGTTGATGATCTCTTGGTGAAAGGAAACAATGTGTGGCTGGTTGAAGAGTTTAAGAAGGAAATAATGCAAGTCTTTGAAATGAAAGACTTGGGGCTAATGACATACTTTCTGGGAATGGAAATCAAGTACGGTTGTCGTGAAATTTTTATCTGCCAAAAGAAGTATGCATAAGAGATACTTAAGAAATTCCATATGGAAAATTGAAAGGCAACAACCACACCAATGAATCCAAAGGAGAAGTTAAGCAAAGAGGGTGGAACCGATCAAATTGATGAAGGAAAATTTAGAAGCTTGATTGGATGTTTGATGTATCTCATTGCTACAAGGCCGAATATTCTATTTGATGTAAGTCTTTTATCTTGATTTATTTATTGTGCTACTAAAATGCATTTGCGAGCAGCAAAAAGAATTATAAGATACATTAAAGGTACTGTTGAATATGGTGTCAAATTCAAGAAGTGTGAGAATTTCAAGTTGTATGGATTCTCAGACAGTGATTGGGATGGATCCGTTGACGAAATGAAAAGTACATCAGGATATTGTTTCAGTCTGGGATCAGGTATTTTCTGTTGGTGTTAAAAAAAGCAGGAAAATGTGGCTCAATCGAGGCTGAATTCATCGTTGCAATTGTAGCAATAAATCAAACCTTATGGCTGAGAAAATATTTTCTAATTTGCACATGGAGAAAAAAGTTAATACCGAGGTTCATGTTGATAATCAAGCTGCAATAGCCATTTCGCATAATACGGTGTTCTATGGGAAGACTAAACACTTCAACATCAAGCTTTTTTTCTTGAAGGATGTGCAGAAAAAAGGAGAAGTGATTCTTGTTTATTGCAAATCTGAAGATCAACTAGCATATGTATTTACAAAATCCCTTCCTGTCAGCAAGTTCGAGTTCCTAAGGCAACAACTTGGAATTTGCAGCTCCTAATGCAAGGAGGAGTATTAGTTAGTTTCTTTAGGATGACATTGTCTATTTCTTAGTTTCCTGTATTTCTCTTATTCAGTTATTTTAGGGGTAGTTACCATGGTTAGCACCATGACTTAAAAGTAGGACCATGATTTATTTTAGTTTCTTTAATTGTATGTTTATGTATTTTCGGTTGTTTTTTACAGAATTAAGAACTCTCTGCATAAGCTTTTCTCTAAGTCATCTTCACTTTTAGTTCTGTATTCTCCTGCTTTCCTTTCTGTAGCAAACTAGACATTGTTGTCATTGTGTTATCTGCCATCAGTCGTATTAAAACCTACAAATTGTTTGATTTCATGTCTCCAATGAAAAATCCTACGCGAATCTGTAACACCTCGCTAAGTGAAAGAGCTAGAATTAGAAAGAGTCATTTTTTGGAAAGAATGAAAAATCTGGAAATTTGTTTAAGTTATGTTAAGCTTGAGTTTTGGGTCAACTTCAAATGACCATAACTCCTATCTCATGATGATTTAGGTGTTCTACCAGATACCGTAGGAAAGATCTTTGAATTATCTTTCCAATGTTGTCGAGTTTGCTCGATTTCGAGTTTGTATGAGGGAGATATGGCCATTCAAAGTTGGGCTGTCTAGATAAGGAAAGACAAAACCGGATTTTAGGAGGGTATTATGGTCTTTTCTCACCCAATTATTTAATTTCATTTTTGGTAATTAAGTTGGGGTCTAAACTGATTTGGTTCAGTTTATGCTTCATCAAAAAGAGTTAGGGTTTTGAGAGAAGAGAAAAAAGGAAAAGAGGCAAGGAATCGTCAAGTTCTTGAAGCTAGGATTGTGGATTTCGTCAAGGGGTGATCCCTACGAGGTATGTGAGATCACATAGCGTTGGGTTGGTTCACCCACACGCCAATCATGATTCAATTCAGCGTAATTGTGTTCTTCAAAGAAAAGATTATGAGTTCTTGATGAATTTTATTTAAGTTTTGTTTGAATCTTGATTGTGAGTTTTGGAGGAGTTCTTGGGGGTGATTTGGTGAGATTTAAGGGTTTTTTTAGTTGATTCTTGCATATTTTGGTTATGTATTAGAATCAAACCGTTTGGGTAAGGAACCATTCGAATCTAGGGAATTTAGAGTTGAAAAACGACCAAGAAAATTTGTCAAAAATCTGGGAATAAGTCTTGGGCGCCGCGCCACTCAGAGCGTCCCAAGACAGAGTCTGAAGTTAGGGCCCTGAGGCGCCGCGCCAGCCAGTGTGCCCCAACCTAGACTCTGAGGTACTGCCTCTGGCGCCCAGCGCCACTTAGAGCGCTAGGGACGTCAGGTTCTCTACCCTTTCCCACTTCTTTTTGTTTGAGTTCCCTTGCAACGTAGCTAAGTTTTCTAATCAATTTCTACACTCTAAGGTACGTCTAAACATCATGAAATCATCCATAAACATGAATTCATGAACCTTTGAATTCATAATTCAATTCAAGGAAAGTTAAGAGTTAGGTCAAGAGAAGTCCAAAGAGTTTTCCAAATGTCTTTTACCCATTTTAACTTTGTTTTAAGGCTTAAGTTTTGAGTTGAGTAAAGAGTAAAGTTTGAAGTTCATTTCTTCAAAAGAGTATATCGGGAATATGTATTCCCAAAGAGTAAATGTTTTCACATTTTAAAGAAGAGAGGAAACACCGATTTCCAAGAGAGGCTTTGAGCTAGTTTTTGAGTAATTATCCCAAACCACAGAAAGAGTTCTTGTTTTAAACATATGAGATGAGTTTTTTGGGAGTAGTATTAAGCACCGATGTGGGACAAGTTCATAACAACTCAATGTCTCCATAAACCATGTAGCCAACGTGGGTAGAAAAGGGTCATACTTTTTAGATAATTGCTTAGTGCTTTTTAGCATAGACTAGTGTATCTACTTAGTTGAGGCGTTCTATATCCCGGAAAGTTATAGGACAGTTCTAGCAGCGTGGGAGAGGTGATGTATTATCACATTAGCTTATAGTGATGGTTGTCGGTTAGAGAAAGTCCCACAGAATTATATTACTTTATTATATGAGTAAATTGAGTTTTTATTACTGTTTAAATGCTTTATATAAACTGCACCTATAATGTTGTTTTATTTTTCATTTGAGTTGAGTATCCATGAGTTGAGTAAAGCTAAGGTAATTGTTCTTTTCAAATTCATTTCATGCTTATGTCGTGTTTAGTTTTCCCCTCGCATGCTTCTACATTCAATGTACTGACACTATTTGGCCTGCATCATTTTATGATGCTGGCACAGGTAACCAGGATCAGCACTGAGCGCCTTATTGATCCAGTTGAGCACTCAGAGTCAGTTGGTAAGCCTCTTTGCTTTCCGGAAGATTTCCTTTTTATTGCTTTGATTAGTAAGTTCATTAGGATGTCGTGGGTCTTGTCCCGACTTCCATCTCAGTTGTTAGTGGCTTCATAGACAGCTAGTTAGTTCATTTGTTAGTTTCTTGTTATTGGCTTATGTTCAGATTTGAGTTGCCACTTTGGCTAAGTTAAATGTTTATTTCTAAGACATTCTGAGTTTAGTTTGAGACAGTTGAGTTATCTTTCATTTGAATTTTCTTCTTAATGCTTAAAATTTTCTACTGAGAGTCTAGCCAGACCAAGGGTTTGCTTGGGGCCAACAATGATTCTCGAGTGCCAGTCCCACCCAAAGTGTAGGCTCGGGGTGTGAAAAACTTGGTATCAGAGCACAGAGTTCAAAAGTCCTAGGGAGTCGATGATGTCATGTTTGTGGAGTCCTAGTTATCGCTGTAAAGCGCGCCACATCTATAATTTGGAGGCTACAACATTTAGGAACTATCTCACTTCTTTCATATTCATTTCGTGCGATAGAGTTTATCTCTATAAAAGTTCCTTTCTAATTCGTGCTTGCGCATGTATTTCATATCATGCCTCCGCGAAGAGTTGTCTGAGGTTGTCCTGCTAGGAGGAACGTTGAGGAGCAAGGGGAACCTAATGCACCAGAAGTGCAACCCCAAGGAGAGGTCCCTAATGCTGAATTTCGGGAAGCAATCCAAATGCTAAGTCAAGTTGTGACCAACCAAGTTGGGAAACAAAGAGGGGATCGATAGGAAGAGGCTGATACTTCGAGGATCTGTGAGTTCTTGAGGATGAATCCTCCGAGTTTCACTGGTTCAAGCACTTCTGAGGATCTGGAGAATTTTGTTGAGGAACTGCAGAAGGTGTTTGAGGTTATGCATGTTGCCAATGCTAAGCGAGTGGAACTAGTTGCATATCAAATGAAGAGTGTTGCTAGGACTTGGTTTGACCAGTGGAAGAAGAGTAGGGCTGAGGATGCACTGGTTTTGAGTTGGGTTGTGTTCGAGAGTGCTTTCTTGGGGCGTTTCTTTCCCCGTGAACTGAGAGAAGCCAAAGTACGAGAATTCCTTACCCTTAAGCAGGATTCATTAGGTGTTCATGAGTACAGTTTGAAGTTTACCCAACTTTCCCGATATGCTCTGGAGATGATTGTGGACATAAGGAGAAGGATGAGTCTATTTGTTGTTGGATTGTCTCGTCTGTCAAGCAAAGAGGGCAAGGCAACCATGCTAATAGGGGACATAGATATAGCAAGGTTGATGGTTTATGTGCAACAGGTTGAGGAAGAGAAGCTGAGGGATAGGGAAGAGTTTAGAAACAAGAAGGCTAAGACAGGGAATTAGTCTGAGCAACATGAACCATTCTTCCTTTCAAGATAAGCAAAACGGACCTGCTCCATCATCTGCTAGTGCACCTGCACCAAGGAACAAAAGTGAGTATAATAGTCAGAATTCACATAATTTCAGAGCTAGACCTGCTTAGTCTCAAAGTAGTGTGGCACAAGGAGGGAACTAGGCTCCTGCCTGTGCTAAGTGTGGTAGGAACCACACAGGTAAGTGTCGTGATGGCTCCACTGGTTGTTTCAAGTGTGGACAAGAGGGTCACACCATGAAAGATTGCCCTAAGAACCGACAAGGTAATGGGAATCAGGGCAATAGAGCCCAATCTTCATCAGTGGCTCCACTAGATAGGGCTGCACCTAGAGGAGCTACTTCAGGTACTGGCAGAGAAGAAAACCACCTATATGCTATCACTAGTCACCAAAAGTAAGAGATTCTCCAGATGTTGTCACTGGTATGATCAAAGTCTTTACTCTTGATGTTTATGCTTTGCTAGACCCATGAGCGAGTTTATCTTTTGTGACTCCTTATGTTGCAATGAATTTTGATGTTCTTCCTAAGAAACTTTGTGAACCCTTTTGTGTTTCTACACCTGTTGGGGAGTTTATTCTAGCTGAGCGAGTCTATCGTGATTGTACCATTTCCATCAATCACAAGAGCACCATGGCTGATTTAGTTGAGTTAGACATGGTTGATTTTGATGTTATTCTGGGTATGGATTGGCTTCATGCCTGTTATACCTCCATTGATTGTAGAACTCGAGTTGTCAAGTTTCAGTTTCCTAATGAGCCAATTATATAGTGGAGTAGCATTTAAGCAGTGCCTAAGAGTCGTTTTATTTCGTACCTTAAGGCGAGAAAGTTAGTTTCCAAGGGTTGTGTCTATAACCTAGTCTGAGCTAATGATTCTAGTGTTGAGACACCTCCTATCGAGTCAGTTCCAGTTGTGAGTGAGTTTCCAGAAGTCTTTCCAGATGATCTACCCGGAGTCCCTCCTGAGAGAGAAATAGACTTCGATATAGATATCTTTCCTAATACTTGTTCAATATCTATTCAGCTATATAGAATGGCACCACTAGAGTTAAATGAGTTAAAATAGCAGTTGAAAGATCTCCTAGAGAAAGGTTTCATTCGACCAAGTGTCTCACCTTGGGGCGCTCCGGTCTTATTTGTGAGGTAGAAAGATGGTTCTCTTAGAATGTGTATAGATTGCCGTCAGTTGAACAAGGTTACCATCAAGAATAAGTATCCTCTTTCGAGAATTGTTGATCTCTTCGATCAACTTCAGGGTGCCCCATGTTTCTCTAAGATTGACCTTATATTTGGCTACCATAAGTTAAGAGTAAGGGTATGTTTATTCCAACGACAGCATTCAAGGCCCGTTATGGTCATTATGAGTTCCTAGTTATGTCATTTGGTTTGACTAATGCACCTGCAACATTCATGGACCTTATGAATAGAGTATTCAAGCCTTATTTAGATATGTTTGTTATCGTGTTCATTGATGACATTCTAATCTATTCGAGGAATGAGGAAGATGATGCGATTTTTGGATAGTTCTCTAAACTCTAAAGGATAGATAGTTGTATGCTGAGTTCTCTAAATGTGATTTTTGGCTTGAGTCTGTGGCATTCTTAGGCCATATTATTTTCGCTGATGGGATTAGAGTTGACACTCAAAAAATAGAGGCAGTGCAGAATTGGCCTAGACCCACATCTCCAACTGATATTAGCAGTTTCTTGGGTTGGCTAGATATTATAGAAGGTTCGTAGATGGGTTCTCATCTATTTCATCCCCTTTGGCCAGGTTGATTAAGAAAATAGTGAAGTTTCAATGGTTTGAAGCTTGTGAGAAAAGTTTTCAAGAATTGAAAAAGAGGTTGACTACTGCCCCAGTATTGACCTTACCAGAAGGTACTCAAGGTTTTGTTGTATATTGTGATGCTTCCAAAGTTGGTTTGGGTTGTGTGTTAATGCAGAATGGTAAAGTTATAGCTTATGCCTCCAGACAACTGAAAGTTCACGAGAAGAATTATCCAACCCATGATCTAAAGTTGGCTTCCGTAATATTTGCTTTGAAAATATGGCGTCACTATCTTTATGGTGTTCATGTAGATGTGTTCACGATCACAAGAGTCTTCAGTATGTGTTTAGTCAGAAAGAGCTCAACTTCAGACAGAGGAGGTGGTTAGAGTTACTCAAGATTATGACATGAGTATTCTATATCACCCAGGTAAGGCTAATGTTGTTGCCGATGCTTTAAGTAGGTTGTCTATGGGTAGTACCGCCCATGTTGAAGAAGAGAAGAAAGAGTTAGCAAAAGATGTGCACAGACTTGCACAATTAGGAGTTTGACTAATGGATTCCACAGAATGAGGAGTAGTAGTGATGAATGGGGCTGAATCGTCATTAGTGTCAGAGGTGAAAGAGAAGCAAGATCAATATTTGATTTTGCTTGAATTGAAGGCAAATGTTCATAAGCAAAAAGTAATGACTTTGGAGCAAATGGGAAATGGCGTATTGAGGTATCAAGGTAGGTTGTGTGTACCAAAGGTGGATGAACTCCAAGAAAGGATTATGGAGGAAGCTCATAGCTCCAGATATTCCATTCATCCGGGTTCCACAAAGGTGTATCGTGACTTGAGAGAAGTTTATTGGTGGAGTAGTATAAAGAAAGGCATCACAGAGTTTGTTGCTAAGTGTGCGAATTGCCAACAAGTTAAAGTAGAGCACCAAAGGCCCGGTGGTATGGCTCAGAACATAGAACTTCCAGAATGGAAATGGGAGATGATGAATATGGATTTCATCACAGGTTTACCAAGGTCTCGCAAGCAGTATGATTCTATTTGGGTGATTATTGCTAGAATGACAAAATCAGCCCACTTTTTTCCAGTAAAGACTACCCATTCAGTAGAAGATTATGCTAAGTTGTACATTCGAGAGGTAGTAAGACTTCATGGAGTCCCTGTTTCAATTATATCAGATAGAGGTGCATAATTTACTGCACAGTTCTGGAAATATTTTCAGAAAGGCTTGGGTTCAAAGGTGAACTTGAGTACTGTTTTGCATCCTCAAATAGATGGTCAAGCAGAGCGCACCATTCAGACCTCAGAAGATATGTTGAGGGCCTGTGTGATTGATTTCAAAGTTAATTGGGATGAGCACCTACCTCTCATTGAGTTGCTTATAACAATAGTTACCATTCTAGCATCCAGATGGCTCCTTATGAAGCTCTTTATGGGAGAACGTGCAGATCTCCAATTGGATGGTTTGAGGTTGGTGAATCTGGGTTGATAGGACCAGACTTAGTTCATCAAGCTATGGAGAAAGTGAAATTTATTCAAGAGAGGTTGAAAATAGCGCAGAATCGTCAGAAGTCCTACACTGATGTTTGGAGAAGGGAGTTAGAGTTTGAAGTAGATAATTGGGTATACTTGAAAGTTTCACCCATGAAGGGTGTTATGAGATTTGGTAATAAGGGGAGGCTTAGTCCCCGGTATATTGGCCCTTACAGAATATCCAAAAGGATTGGTAATGTAGCTTATGAGTTAGAGCTACCACAAGAGTTAGCAGCGGTCCATCCGGTATTTCATGTTTCCATGTTGAAGAAGTGCAAAGGATATCCTTCACTTATCATACCAACGGAAGATACTGGTATCAAGGATAGCTTGTCTTATGAGGAAATCCCTGTTCAGATTCTAAACCGTCAGGTTCGCAAGTTAAGAACCAAGGAAGTTGCATCGGGCAAAGTTCTTTGTAGAAATCAGTTTGTTGAGGAAGCTACTTGGGAAGTTGAGGAGGATATGAAGAAGAGATATCCACATCTCTTTGAGCCCGGAGAATTTCTAGACCAAGGTACTAATTCTCTTCTTAGTACTCTTTAATTGATATGCTTAATGTATTAAATTGCTTGTCGGTGTTTGAGCTGAATGTTAGATGTTACACCCTTAGTCTACTTAGAGTGATCTCATTCGAGGACGAATGTTCGCAAGGGGGAGATATTGTAACACCTCGCTAAGTGAAAGAGCTAGAATTAGAAAGAGTCATTTTTTTTGGAAAGAATGAAAAATCTGGAAATTTGTTTAAGTTATGTTAAGCTTGAGTTTTGGGTCAACTTCAAACAACCATAACTGCTATCTCAGGATGAGTTAGGTGTGCTACCAGGTACCATAGGAAATATTTTTGAATTATCTTTCCAACGCCACCAAGGTTGCTCAATTTCGAGTTCGCATGAGGGAGATATGGTCATTCAAAGTTGGGTTGTCTAGATAAGAAAAGTCAAAACCGGATTTTAGGAGGGTATTATGGTCTTTTCACTACCCGATTATTTAATTTCCTTTTTGGTAATTAATTTGGGGTCTAAACTGATTTGGTTCAGTTTAAGCTTCATCAAAAAAAGTTAGGGTTTTGAAATAAGAGAAAAGAGGAGAACAAGCAAGGAATCGTCAAGTTCTTCAAGCTAGGATTGTGGATTTCGTCAAGGGGTGATCCCTACGAGGTATATGAGATCACATAGTGTTGGGTTAGTTCACCCACACACCAATCATGATTCAATTCAGCGTAATTGTGTTCTTGAATGAAAAGATTATGAGTTTTTGATGAATTTTGTTTAAGTTTCGTTTGAATCTTGATTGTGAGTTTTGGAGGAGTTCTTGGGGGTGATTTGATGAGATTTAAGGTTTTTTTAGTTGATTCTTGCATATTTTGGTTATGTATTCGAATCTAATCATTTGGGGAAGGAACCATTCGAATCTAGGGAGTTTAGAGTTGAAAAATGATCAAGAAAATTCGTCAAAAATCTGGGAATAGGTCTAGGGCGCCGCGCCACTCAGAGCGCCCCAAGACAGAGTCTGAAGTTAGGGCCCTAGAGTGTCGTGCCAGCCAGTGTGCCCCAACCTAGACTTTGAGGTTTTGCCTCTGGCACCCGACGCCACTCAGTGCACCAGGGACGCTAGGATCTCTACCCTTTCCCACTTCTTTCCATTTGAGTTCCCTTGCAACGTACCTAAGTTTTCTAATCGACTTATGCACTCTAAGGTACGTCTAAACATCATGAAATCATCCATAAACTTGAAATCATGAACCTTGAATCCATATTTCAATTCAAGGAAAGTTAAGAGTCAAGTTAAGAGAAGTCCAAAGAGTTTTCCAAAAATCTTTTACAAACGTTTTAACTTTGTTTTAAGGCTTGAGTTTTGAGTTGAGTAAAGAGTATAGTTTGAAGTTCATTTATTCAAAAGAGTATATTGGGACTATGTATTCCTAAAGAGTAGATGTTTTCACATTTTAAACAAGAGAGGAAACACTAATTTCCAAGAGAACCTTTGAGCTAGTTTTTGAGTAATTATCTCAAACCACGGAAAGTTTTTGTTTTAAACATATGAGCTGAGTATTTTGGGAGTAGTATTGAGCTCCGATGTGGGGACAAGTTCATAACAACTCAATGTCTCCATAAACCATGTAGCCAACGTGGGTAGAAAAGGGTCATACTTTTTAGATGATTCCTTAGTGCTTTTTAGCATAGACTAGTGGATCCACTTAGTTGAGGCATTCTATATCCCGGCAAGTTATAGGACAGTTCTGGCAGTGTGGGCGAGACGTTGTATCATCACATTAGCTCATAGTGATGGTTGTCGGTTAGAGAAACTCCCACAAAATTATATTACTTTATTATATGAGTAAATTGAGTTGTTATTATTGTTTAAATGCTTTATATAAAGTACATCTCTACTGTTGTTTTATTTTGCATTTGAGTTGAGTATCCATGAGTTGAGTAAAGCTAAGGAAAGTGTTCTTTTCAGATTTATTTCAAGCTTATGTCTTGTTTAGTTTTCCCCTTGCATGCTCGTACATTCAATGTACTGATGCCATTTGTCCTGCATCATTTTATGATGTAGACACAGGTAACTAGGATCAGCACCTATCGCCTCGTTGATCCAGTTGAGCACTCAGAGTTAGTTGGTGAGCCTCCTTGCTTTCCGGAGGATTCCCCTTTTATTGCTTTGTTAAGTTAGTTCATTAGGATGTTGTGGGTCTTGTCCCGAATTTCATCTCAGTTGTTAGAGGCTTCATAGACAATTAGTTAGTTCATTTGTCAGTTTATTGTTATTAGCTTATGTTCAGATTTGAGTTGCCACTTTGACTAAGTTAAATGTTTATTTCTAAAACATTTTGAGTTTAGTTTGAGACTGTTGAGTTATCTTGCATTTGAATTCTCTTCTTAATGCTTAAAGTTTTCCGCTGAGAGTCTAGCCAGGCCAAGGTTCGCTTGGGGCCAGCAATGGTTCTCGAGTGCCAGTCCCATCCAGGGTGTAGACTCGGGGTGTGACATAATCTTTAATATGGCTCATTGTCCTTCTTGATTGAAACTTTGGATCGTTAGGTTACTTTTAGACAATTCATCAATATAGATTATGAGTATTGTTAGAACCATTTTTGGCATGATATTGATTGTCACACCATAATTGATTAGTACATGATTGAGATGTTGTTCTCGAATAGCTCATACAATGAATAAAGGTTTGTTATGTTGCTTAGACCCTAACAACAAGTTATCATCTGTGAAGACAATTGTAGCAAAATATGGAGCAACTTTTTCTTATTGTAGCAAAATATGGAGCAACTTTTTCTTAGCATATTGTTCTTGCGTTATTGTTGGATTATGCTCACCTTTACTTTCCTTTGTTTCATCTATGGGGCAATTTTGTTGCTTTCTTGATTCTTCTCTCCTCAACTTCTATGAGATTTGAGGGCCTGGTGTAGCATATTTCTTGAATTGTTGGGTGATTCAGACCCCTAAAGATGTATTTTAATAGCTAAGAATGTTGGTCAGAGCTTCGTTGCATTGGAAAGATCACCAGGAAGAACTCTGTTGATCACTCCTTGGAAGAACTATATCGTTGATATCGACTTTTCTCTCATGCTTGCTTCATTCCCCCTAAAAGATTATGCAACTCTATTATTTATAGTTGTATCAAATAGATAAGGTTGTCTGTGATTGGTCAAGAAGTATCCTTTTGGATACATGGCGGCTTTTGAGGGGTTCTTGAATTTGACTAGAATTGCAACATCATTTGAGCACATGGCATCATCTTGTTGGTCTTGAGTTTGACAGGAATGTCAAGTCACCTTGACTCGTGTCATGAGTTTGAGTTTTAAGGTGAAATGGACCTTGAACTTGAATTTGACTAAAATTGCAACATCATTTGAATGTGTGACATCATCTTGTTGGTTTTGAGTTTGACGGGAATGTCAAGTCACCTTGACTTGTGTGATGAGTTTGAGCTTTAATATGAAATATACCTTGGGCTTGAATTTAATAAAACAAACTTCTTTATTTGTAAAACCCAAATTAATTATTCAGCCCAAATGAACAAGAATTTAATCCAAATTTCAAATGAATTTAACCAAACAAAATTTATATGTCTACAATTACGTACTAAATAATTATATAAGAACAAATAAAGCAATTAAAACTTAGTAAGAATAGGCGGCAGGGTTATGTCTGCATTTTTGCTCAATCCCTTTCAGTCCAAGTAAGTTCGACTTGCCCATTTATTTACTCAGTCTATTTTAACCGCCAAAATTCTGCTCAACGTGCTAATTTGGCACATCTCATCCTGTATAAACTTGGACACTTGGTAAAAGGATAGTTCCATGAAATGTCGAAATGTTGATGAAAAACTAGTTGCTTGTCACCATGTAAGAAAGTAAGAATAGTTCGTCTGCTTTAGTAATTCAAATGCTAAGGGCCACACACATGCATGTCGGCGCGACCTTAGGCAAATGTGGTCTAGTGCACATCATTGGTCGAGAAATTATGTAATATACAGAGGTTAAATATTAGTTATTATGAGTGCATATTTAATTTTACACACCTTTAACACAACTGAAATGAAATTGCACATCCTTCACCAAATCTCTGACTCCGCAAGTGTGCACACACAACCTATAGTATCAATATAAATGGAAATCCCATTCTGCTCTGCAAATAACTCTGAAATAACATATCTCACAATTAAATCAGTTACATTTCTCTTACAACTGTTTCTATACAATTATCATCTCAAATGGTGTCTGTATCTCTGAGAAGAAGACTTGAAAAATCATAAGGAAAAAAAATAAAATAGTGAAATGTAAGTGTACTATTGTTTAGCTTAGCTGCAACCATTGAGAAAACATTCAAATTGGTGTACAGTTATTGGCAAGCTTGTCTCCATGTAATAACAAAAACAAGCTCCGTCTCGCGCATTTTACCATTTAATTGAGGAGTGAAAACTGATATATCAAGTGTCCTCTGTAAAAACTTTGTATATGTAATCGCGAAAACGTCTTGAGTATGCCTTTGGATCAACAGCTGAGATAGAATTGGGATCACATTGGATAGATTTATATGCATGCTCAAGCTTCTTTGTAATGTCATAGTCTTGAAGTATGTCTATGATTCCAAAAAATAATATCACATCATAAAACTCCCCTGTTGGTTCTCCTACTAATTGAAAGTCTAAGTCATTTTTCCTCTCTGTCCTTTCAACGCGTGCCGACATGTTTATACCCAAACTTCTGCCAGCCAACCTGACATGTTCAGTTCACATTAGTTGTATGGTTAGTAAGGATATATGTGTGTACAATGAATAAGCACCGGAACAATTTCAGCGCTCAGATAGAAACACACGCGTAGTATAGCAAGTCAATGTTGTATACTTTGAGAAAATTAGGATTATTTGTAAGATAAAATGTGTACCCGGAAGGATCAAGAAGCAATCGATCCCTATCTGCACGAGAAAGACGAGGAGCTGATCCATCTTCCAATCCTACATTATCTGTAAGCACAGGAAAATGATTGAAAGATCTGACTTTATGAATATGTTTCATGACAAAATATATACAGATGCAATCAGCACTAACCAGTAGGTGTTCTACAACCAGGAGGAGGAGTTTGATCTCCAGTTGCTTCCTTAAAATGAAGACCAACTAAAAGGCTGTAGTCCATCACTCTCTCTTGTTCTAGTAGCTCACAATCCCTATCAACTTGCCTGAAATTTGAAGGACATGTGTTAGTATTGGTAACTAATGATCATATTAAGGAGATGAATAAAAAGGATCGTACCTTCGGAATTCTTGGAACCATGTCTTAGGTAACCTGAATATGAAGTTGAGATCAAGGTCCTTTAGAGTTGTGGTTGCATCAATCTCTGATTCTGGTTTATCTGTAATCCGGCCAAACGTTGACCCTTTCAAGTCGAATCGTCTATGAATTGTGTAATCAGTGCAGAAGAGATTCCCCATGATAACAAATCGTACCTAAGATATTAAAACATATGATAAGTTATATTGTTGTAGTGATCGATCATTTATCATTTGATGTTTGCAGGGTGTCCTGCCACTACCTTTTTCTGTGCTGGTCCGGTTAGCTTAACACAATGCAGGCCAAAATACTTGGTCATTAGCGTGTTATCAAAAGAACGAACGTGACTGAAATAGGCATGGAGCATCCTTAGAAGCACCTAAGAACCATACATGGACAAGAAAAGTTATTCATTGTTTTTCGGGCATAGAATGCTAACGCAATTTCAGTACTAAGCATACATATATATATATATATATAGAGAGAGAGAGAGAGAGAGAGAGAGATCTCACTTTCACTTCTGCCTTCTTCATTGTCTTGATCATGTATCTATCATCATTTGTTAAGTAGAAGAAGCTTCCACTTTTTCCTGGGGAACATAGCTCCCGGAGGGCGTCATTACCACAAATGGACAACATATAATCAGCTGCATCGACTTTGAATAACATCCTTAAAGCCCTGAAAACTTTTGGGCAATAGTCTTTCCATCTGAATTCACAAGATGGATGAGGAGGTGTGCTTTTGGATCCTTCAGGTGGGAATCTTGTCCAGTACTTCTCTTTCGGATCAAATGCCGAAGGCTTGAGATCTAGGGATGGAACTGGTCCTGGCCTTCCTACTGAATGCCTATGACATAATTTCACATCAGAAACAGATATAAGTTAACAACACAAACAAAAATATCCAGCAGTAAAAAAAAGTATACCTGATTCCCAACTGCAAATTGAGCATAAGGTCATAATTCTTATGCCCTTTGGAAATAGTCTCTCCTTGCCTTTTTGCTGCCTTAGGATGTCTAATAGGACTCCCTCTAATATATCCATCCATAGCATCATCTATACAAGAAATTCTTGGAGGTGTTCCGGCACAGTCTGATAAGCGCATTCTACCAAATTCCCTATCTACAGGGGCTGCGTCTATTCGCCCATCTACTGACATCCTCCTTGGCCTAACGTTGTTTTCTGTCGCCTTGGCAGACCTCCAAACTGCCAACTTTTTCTGAGAAGGTAATATTGAAACCTTCTCATTTGGACAAATGCTACATTCTATCAAATCAGTATTGTAAACCTCTTGAGGATCCCAATCAAGATTTCCACCTTCTAACAATGATGCAGATGGATAAAAAGTACCATTTTGTTCATTTTGATCTTTATTCCAATTTCCAACATAAAAACTCCCATCATCCCATTTCAATGTTCCATTTCCCTTTGGCACTCCATCTTCCCAATTCCCTTCATACACATTACCATTTTTCCAACACATCTTGCCTTTACCACATATAACACCATTCTTCCATTCACCAACATAACAATTCCCATTCTTCCATGCATACTTCCCGTTTCCTTGTTGTAATCCTCGATTCCATTCTCCATTGTAAACATCACCATTAGAGTATTCTTTAACCCCATGTCCATGTTTCAAATTCATCACCCAAGAACCTTTAAATGAGTCTCCATTAGGCCCCGTAAACGTGCCTTCACCATCCATATATCCACTCTTGAAATTCCCCTCATACATAGCACCAGACGGCCAACTAAACGTTCCTTTCCCCATCTTTTTCCCTCGAAACCAATCACCTACATACATGCATCCATCAGTCCACCAATATTTTCCATGTCCATGGGGGAAACTATCAACCCAATAACCACTATAGTAATCTCCATTGGGGAGGAACCTCTCTGAATGGTAAACCTCCCCATTCGCATGACCTTCATTGTCCTCTTCTACATCTACTTGATCAATTATCTCTTCCTCAACGTGCGGTGGACCATATGTACCAAATATTGTGTTGGCTCGTTTCCTCGCGACTGCTTGTGTTTTCCTTACAGTTGCCTCCCAAGCCTTCATGATAATATTTTATAAATTTTGATGATAAATTTGGTCCTGGATGAAGAAATACATCAAACAGATCAGCCATGCAAAGACATGCAGATGATGAGATACAAAATCAATATCTTCTCTTTCTTTCATTCTCTCTCTATCAGCTCCGGCTTGCTCGCTTTCTCTCTCTCCCCCTCCCTACGTGTTTTAAGATCACAAGATTAGAAAATATTTTAATTACGCATTAAGTACTAGTACATATTGTATATTTTATATTTTATGAGTGGACTTATTCACCTTCTATTACATCTAAGACTTTACGTGACACTTGTAAGGATAGGCGTATTTGGGGTTATCTAATTTCCCAATATTTACAGATAACATTATTTCTTTTCAAATAAATCTAGTGACATTATATTCCATTGTTATCAAATTTAGAAAAAAAATTGTTTTGCACATGTATGGGGTTGGAGTTGGGATAGGGTGTCTTGAAATATCATAAAGAAGGAATTGAAATTACACTACTTTTAAAAAGGATAGTTTTCATGGAGTTTTGTAACTAGTTTTGGAAACGTGTGTGGTATGTTTGTCCCAATAATAATGTAATCATCACATTTTTTCGCATAATCAACAAATTTTAAAAGTTAAGAAATTAATATTGTGCAACATAAAAAAATTATTGTAAAGAAATAAGAAATTCTTACCAAACTATTATAATGAATCATCAAACTTATCACATGTAATTATAGTTATATATTGTATGGGATTATGATGCCACCAAAATTGAGAGAGGAAAAAAATGACAAACATAAATACACTTATTAAATGTAGTTATACATAGATGAAGAAGAAATCAAATAAAAGAAGAAACCTTGAAATCAACAATTGAACACTATCGTTTCTTATCATGGTTTATCTAATATTGTCCGTTGTCTTAATTCATAGTTAGCAAGATCAACTTTTTCTTCATCCTATATGAGGAAATGACAAAATAAGATTTCTCAAATTATTATTTTTTAGAAATGAAGGGTCTTGAAACCACGATCTTTCAATTTTCATCTTTCTTAATGTCTTTCTCATTTAATTAGTTACATTTAAAAGTTGATTCAACTTTTGTTTGAACACCTTCCCACCTTAATATTTAGTATAATATATAAAATATTATTTAATATTTAATTAGATATTTAATTTAGTGTATGCCTAAAATGACAATTCAATTTCAGACTTTAAAATTTTTCATTTTTAATAGTATATGATGACTAGTTAAAGGCCATAAAGTATTTAAAATGTATTAACAAACGTATGATACGATTGGAGATTTAGTTGGAGCTATAGAAAGATTAAAATACTTAAAACAAATAGATAAAACATCTCAGTATCAGAATATGAGTCATGCATTGCATGGTGTCTGTAGGTTTTAGGGTAAGAACACAATCATAGTTATATTAATTCTAGTTAATTAGCTGAAAAAATTACCAAGGATTAACATGAAAGTTTACAATTTTTTGTACAATCATCAAGAACTCAATAGGAAAATAAATGGTGCTGACTTTGTATGTAATGCTAAGTTTGCCAACCTAGTAATTTAATCTTGATATTTTGTTGTAACTTTTGAATTATTTTATTGTAAAGTTCTACAATCAGCACAATACACGAAGTCAATTTTCAGAATTTAAGGGATTTGGCACCTCTTTATATATCTCTGTAAACTTTTGTTGTATGAAGAAGATTAGCTCCACTTTCTCCATATCACCATTCTTTTTTCGTGTTTGTTTTCTCTTTCTCTCCTTCAATTGGTATCAAAGTATAATTGATTGTTTTTTTTTATGGGGGTGGGGGTGGGGGGATACAACAAAGACCACCCATTAAATTTAACTCGTCCAGATCTCTTTCTGTCCAATTTTCTTTCACATGGCTTTCATCAACTCTCCTCTTTCACCCCTTATTTTTAATGGCGAAAACTACTAAATTTGGCAATGAAGATGAAAAAAATATTTAAAGGGTCTTGGATTTATGGAAGTATATTGAGGAGACGATGCCGCATATCCTTTGAAAACAAACTTAACTCTTCATCAGATCAGAAATGAAGAAGAAATCACAATCAAAGTCAATTATTACGAGGATCATGACATGTGAATCTGCTAGGAAATCTCGAGATATGCTAAAGCAAAAATTTCAGAGGAACACTAGGTCGAGGAAAATTTAAATATTGAATTTAAGAAACTAATTTGAGATGTTAAGAAAGAAAGAGACCAAAAAAGTGAAACATGTCACAGCCAAATATGGACGTGATGACATGCATCTAACCCCACCAAGACAAGTCAGCCTAAAATCTAACAATACAAGAGAAATGTGAAAATAAACTAATAATAACATAAGCGCGGAAAACTTAGCCATTCTAAAATACCCCCAAAATCTGGTTATCACGTGTACAAGCCACTAGGGTAATAATACATAATTTGAAAGATAAATACAAGTCTCAATGTCTTGGTCTCTCGAATAGAACAAAACATAAGTCAGGAACAAGAGGGTCCGCAGGGATGACAAGCAACTAGCTCTTGAGTATCCACAGATAGCCTCAAATATAGATAGAAGTAGAGCAATCACACAAATTCGGGCTCAGAACCTACAAGTGTAGAAGCAAGGAGTGAGTATCTAACAACATGATATTTAACAAGTAACCCACTAAAACAAGGTAAATCTAGCTAGAAAATGATAACTTCTTTCATCCTAACAGAACTGCTACAACTATAATTGCATAGAAATCAATCCAACTTAACAGTTTACAAAGCACAATTCACAAGGTTTCAAAGTCACAGTTCAACTATTACATTTCATCAAATCACACGAGTCAAGATCATCACTCACAATAGTCAAGCCCTACTATCACAAGTATCAAGATCATCAAGTACAACAATCAAGTATACCAAACACACGTAACAAGATTATCATGAACTAATATCAATTAGGACACACGGGGAACACCCATAGTCCATGTGCTCACTGGCAAAGACCTCGACATCAACAATACTCACCGACAATGAACTTAGCATTACAATACTTGTCAGCAATGACCTCGACATCAATAACACCCGTCGACAAATACCTCGGTATTAATAACACTCACCAACAAAGACCTCGACTTCAAATAACACTCACTAACAAAGACCTCACCATAAAATAACACTCGCCGGCAAAGACCTCGATATCAATAAAACTCAACAACAAACACTACTAGAAAATTGTAAATTACCTGCAAATTTTACTTGGGGATTATTTATGCAGAAATTTCCTACGAATTTTCATGCTGAAATATGAAATTCCTAAATTATAGACTTTTTTACCTGCGAAAAATAGTTTCCCAGAAAAATTGGTGGGTAAATTTGGCGGCATTTTTGCAAAATTATTACCTAGGGAATTATTTGCGGCAAATAATTTGTAAGTATTATTTTCATAGGTGAATTCGCAAGTAATAAAATTCCTAGATAAATTTATTTGCAAATAATTACTTGAAAATTTATCTAGAAATATATGTGGTATTACCTGGGGATTCATGTTCTGTGAATTTTGTTGGGGATTTACTTAAGAATTTTCTTACTTGAAGAATTACTTGGGGATTCTATTGTTGTGAATTTGATTTGAGATTTTTTGAGGGATTTACTTGGAAATATGCAAACTTGAATATTATTTATATAATTTAATTGGAATTTTTTTTATTGAAATCTAAGGTTTTTTGAAAATTAGGAGTCCTCGAAGAATATTTAAAAAATAATATATTTACAAAAATTTAAAAAATATAATAATATATAAGGGACAAATGATCACTAGAATGAAATTTATTGTTAAATAATTATTCTATTTTTAGGTTTAATAAATTATTATGCAATAATATCAATTTAATAATGTAACACCCCAGATTCGAGAAAGGAAAACTTCTAGATTTTTAGAAGTTGCAGGTGCCACCGACGGAAGCTAACTATGGACCGTCAGTCAGCTCCGTCGATAGGCCAGTTAACTTTCAGTCCTCAGTCGCGAACAACGGTCGACAAGTACGAACCGTCAGTCGACTGACGGCCCGTCAGTAAGCTCTGTCGATGGGCCAGTAACTTTCAATCCTCAGTCGTGAACAACGGTCGACCAGTACGGACCGTCAGTAAGCTCCGTCAATGACTCCGACAACAGTTAAGTCAGGGGTCTTTTGGTCTTTTCCTATTTCGGTTAACCCCTAAGTCAAGTCGTCTAGACCCTAAATTATGAGGTTTTATTCAGTTTAAGCCTAGAAACATAACTAGAACTTACCTAAGTCAAAGCATTTATCAAAACTTAGAAAATTAGAAGAGTAAGAAAAGAAAGAGGCGACCAACCCTAGTTCAAGAACGCAACAAGGTTCCATCAGTTCCAACCCCGAAATCTAAGGATTTCTCCGTGGAATTTGTCACCAGGTATGTGGAATTTCACTAGTGGGTTCCTTTCACCCATTAGGTCCCTAGTTTTCAGTCAGTTTCTTGATTCCCTTATTATGACTAGACCTAAGTTTCTTGAATGTTAGAATTATTGGGTTCTTAGCTGTTAGAATGATCCAAATCAAATTAGTATGTTAATATTCAGCTTATTGCACGAATTCCAGAACCCTAGCTATCTATTTCTTTAGTTCTTGAATTACACATGCTAGGTCCAATATTTCAGTTATTCAGTTATACATGCCTCAGTTATTAAAGCATCAATATCAGTTTAATTGTTGCATTTCAGTTCGAGCTATCTAGTAACTTACAAAAATTCAGTCATAATGTGTTAATTACATAATCCATTGGGAGTAGAAAAATACCGAGTTGGACTAGGTTCAGCATACCCAAATAGTCCCAGAACTACTAGCCACGTAGGTTGTAAGTCCCCTCTGTGGGAATCATTTCAGTGACCACGCCAGCATGCCTCTATACCTCTGGCAGGGTATATTGGGTCCTCGATGGGGCGTATAAATCGGACTCTACATTTAGCTCATGTGGTTTTATTATCGGTTATTAGTAGCTCCTACAGATCCTATTGCATTGACCATTTATCAGTATATCCAGTATTCAGTTTCAGCATGTTATAAATTGGTCACTGCATTTAGTTATCTCAGCATTCAGTATCTATATCATGTTTAGATTATTTCATTGCTTTATTGCTTTGTTCAGTTATATGTTATTTCAGCTTTACTCTATCTTGCATGCTCAATACCTTCCAAGTACTGACGCATACGTGCGCTACATCTTCTCGTGATGTAGGTTCAGGTTCTCAGCATCCAGATCACGCTTAGATCGGTTCCCGATCTTCAGTCAGTAGAATCAGTGGTGAGTCCTCATTCTCCGAGGACAATAGTCATGAGTTTCTTTTCAGTATTTTTAGTCCTTTAGTTTCAGTTTTGGTAGACTTAGTTGGTGCCTGTCCCAGCATTTCTAGACAGTTAGAGTCTATTTTCAGACATAGTTAGATTCAACTTAGTGTTGAGTTGATATCTTCTTTGTATTAAACTCATCAGTTTTCATTTATCTCAGTTATAGTATATGGGTATTCCCCATCTTTTCATTTTATTTATGATTTCGCTTCCGCATCAGTTTATTATCTTTAGTATGCTCATGATCATGCCAGCAGGGTTAGCTTGGGATCACTTGTGGTCCTAGGTCCCGTGTCCGCATCTCGAGGGTAGTCTCGGGGCGTGACAAATAAGGTGTTGGAACATTATCATAAATTTTAGGATGAATATTTTTAACTCATATATAATTAATATTTAATCTCACTAAACATCAATGTTATTATTTTTTTATTTTTTATTTGAAAGAAACAAAGAATTAAAATTAGATGGCTAGTTATTTATCCAACAGAAAAATAATTATCATAAATATTTATCAATCTAATATGGTGTTGGAACATTACCATAAATTTTAGTATGAATATTTTTATATAATTAATATTTTATCTCGCTAAAAATCAATGATACCGTTTTTTATTTTGTTTTTTGATTTGAAAGATACAAAGATTTAAAATTATATGGGTAGTTGTTTATCCAATAGAAAAGTAACTATCATAAATATTTATCAAATTAATACGGTGTTGGAACATTACCATAAATTTTAGGATAAATATTTTTAACTTATATATAATTAATAATTCATCTCACTAAAAACCAATGATACCATTTTTTATTTTGTTTTTTTATTTGATAGATAGAAATAATTAAAATTATATGGATAGTCATTTATCCAACAGAAAAATAACTATCATAAAATTTTAATTACCCCTTGTTGATAGAATTATATGAAAAGAAAAATAAATAATTTTTACTTGTATATCCAATTGGTATATTGTATTTTTACTAGCATTAAAAATAAAATAAAAAATCTCTATAGTAAGTTATTAAATGATATTATATCCAAATATAAAATTAAGTATATTAAAATATAATTATTAAAAGATAAATTAAAATTATAAATACCAAATTTCCTAATAAGATATACTATCAATTATTGATTTATAACTTCCTTGCACATTAAATTTATAAATATATTTATATTTTCAATTATTTATTTATAAGAACTTTGTATGCATAATGTAAATTTTGTCTATATTTAATATGCTTCGTTATATATATTATCTCATAGAAGTGTAAGCATAAAATTTTCATGATATGTTGGGTGGTAGTGATTTATTTTAATATATAAATAGTTGTCATGCTTTATTTTTGAAAAGCTAAATCACATGAACTTTACTCAACATTTTAAGATATATTTTTATCTCATATTAATAAGAGATGACTTTATAATACTTTTTGTGTAATGAATTATCTAAATTGTATTTTTAATACTCAATTAATTTAATTTAATATAATTTAACTTTAAAAATTAATCAGATTGAAGAAAAACAACAAAGTTTAGTGTAATGCTAGTGGTACTTTTTACCACATCGGTGGAAGACACATGATCTTTAGCATTTATAATGCTATTATTTAGAGCATTGGTAGATTAGAGTAATTACATATAGGTTGGGCATTGGGTAGTGGGCTAGGATTAAGTTAGTGCAATTAAGTAGAGTGGACTAGGATTATGTTAGTGCAATTAAGTATGTGCCTATGTGTTTGGGGTGTCCTAGGTGTATGGGGTTCAAGAACAAAATAATTAATTAGGAGATACTAATTATTAATTAATATTGTCTAGAAAAATTCTTTTTTGTTAATTTTTACAAAAAAAAAATCGGTATATTTTTTTGCAAGAAAATTCTCAAGTAATTTACCTGCGAAATATAAATTCCTAGGTAAATTACTTGGGGATTTTAAAATTCGCAGGAAATAATTACCTAGGAAGGTTTTACCATCGGATTTTTTTGGTAGGAAAATCCGCAGGAAACTTAGTTTCTTGCGAATTTTCATATGTAATCCCTAGGAAAATTCCCATGTAATCCACATTTTTCTTGTAGTGAAAGACCTCGACATAAATCACACTCGACGACAATGACCTCAACATCTATAACATTCGCCGACAATGACCTCAGCATAATGACAATACATCTCATCATAGTGTTTCAGAACTAATGCAAATAGGCACGTTCACATAATAATGAAGAAATGACAATCACAAGCAATTCACATCCACAACAACACTATCAAAGCATCACATCAATCACCAAATCAATATCAACACTCAAGGTAATTCACAATGCACTATTATCAACATGTTGCCTTTTCAATAACCCCATCCTTATCATTAAGGTCAACCAATTTGAGCAATTAACCCATCACCTCATTCTCATTATTCCCAACACATACAAGAAAGGGAGTTCAAGATTCTACATGTTTTAATAAGGTTTAGAAATCCACTTGCCTTAATTCAATCAAGAGTCAATCCAAGACTTGAAATTTTTCCTTCCGAACATTATTCAAATCAACACAATCTAGTCAAACAAGTATTTACAATGAGATTTCTGAACTAACAACACTTATATCAAGTATTTATTTTATGTTCTATTTTTTTCCTTCTAATTATTTCATTATTGTTTATTACTTTTCTTCCTTTTTCATTCATTTTGCTCAAATCCTGATATTCTTTATTTTCACCATAATTTAATTTCATATTTTTGTTCATTCTATATATTTTTATTATTATTTTTCTCATTAATTTAATTTTGTTTTTGTTTTTTATTTCTATTTTTTTCATTTGCTTCAGTCTATAATGACACTATCACAATATATCTATACACTTTCATGGTATCATTGATATATGCTTCAATACTTTAGTGGGACCTCCGTGATAAGATCGCAATATATCTATCTATTAACATAGTATAGTTAGGATTTGCTTTAGTCTGTAATGATACCACCACTGTATATCTATATATTTTCATGATACCATTGATGTGTACTTCAATCCTTCAATGACACCTCCATGATACCATCATATACTGACATAGTATCATTAAGAATTGTTTCATATAATCAGTAGCACTCTTCGGATCATGTATGATACCATCACAATATGTGAACATACTGTTGTGGTTTCCTTATTCATCCACAATACTATTCATTCATTAATGATACCATAACAATATATAAATATAATGTTATGGTACCATTAAGGTTTCTTACATTCATTCATATACAACCAACTCATTTCTCAATGATATCATCGCAACATATCATATATTGGCATGGTATCATTAAGTACTATTTCATATAATTTGTAATACTCTTCAAATCATGTATAATACCATCACAATGTACTATTCCTTTATATACAAAACTACTTATTTTTTAGTATAACAATATATCCATATACTATTATGGTATCATTAAGGTTTCATGCGGTCATTCATGTACAACCAACTCATTTCTCAATGATACCATCACAACATATCATATACTGACATGGTATCATTAAGGAATGAATAGTTTGATAAATAAATTAGTGAATTTAATATTATTATTATTTTTATTAATCTAAAAGTAGTTAGTTAATATTTTTTTTATCTTTGTGCTTTATTTTTGTTTTTGTTAAAAAATAAGAATATCAAAAGAGAAAAAAAATAAAAACAAGATAAATCATTAAAAGGGAGAAAAAGAGATAAAATAAACAAATAATAAAAATGTTACAAAATGATATCTCTAATGAATAAAAATAAAAGTTATAAGATATGATATTACGAAAGATAATTGCAGTTCTTAATAAGACACTTTTCTCAGTTCTCCATGATACGATCGGAGTATATCTATATACTAACATAGTATCATGGAGGACCGTCTTCCGTCCTAATGAGAAAATTCTTATATTCTTAATTATTTATTGTTGTGATTTATTTATTAATTTTATTAATTTAAAAATAGTTAGATAATATCTTTTATCTTTAGATTTTATTTTATCTTTTAAAAAATGGATTAAAAAAAGAAGATAACAAAAAAAAACAAGAGATTTTTTTTTAATTATATATTTTCTGTTAATTTGAATTTTTAATAAATAAGCTAGTGAGTTTAATATCTTTCTTTACTACTTATTATTATAATCTCTTATTTAATTTTTATATTTTATTAATTTAAAAATAGTTAGTTAATATTGAAATTAGCTATTAACAATTAGTTCGCGGGCATTCCAAATACTTTTTTTTGTTTCACAGTGAAGTTGAAATACTAGAAATAAAGAAGAGAAAAAAAAAGATTTCATGATGAAACTTGCTCAATTTAAGCCACAAAATTTGATAAAAAGAAAAAAGGAAGAAGATATCATAATTTACAAAATGAACTTAAAATGACTCAATTTTGAGGAATTTCGGGTAAATAATTTGGGGAAAAAGGAGACTTACGGAAATTAGTAGGCGTTTGGCCATGCGATACCATAATAAAATATGGAATCGTGAGATGGAATCACCATTTGGACATGCGATTTTATGCTGATTCCATCTCATGATTCCATATCAATGAGATGTGATTCCATATTCTCCAAAAACCATGATATGGGAATTCCATATCATGATTTGAGATATTTTTAATATAAAAATTGATCCACAAGTATATATTTTGTTAAAACAACCCACCCTTATATCTACTAACCATTTATTTCATATGTAAATAAAATTTATAATCACATCATTACTTTTTAAAATTTATTATTCTCACCAACATATAGTCACTTTAACTCACACCAACAGATTGTTGAGTAATAAATTTGTTCTCTTCATTTACTCCAACACCTAATTTATTACTTCTACCATTTTGTATTTAATACAACTCAAAGTAACAATGTTCGTTCGTCTTCTCGGTCACATGATCGACAAATGTAAGTTCAACGTGAAGAAATTATTCGTACTATATGGGAGGATTATATTAAAGACTAGTAAACTACAATTTATATTCAATTTTTTTATTGAATTAAAGTTTGATAAATTAAAGTTAGATGAAACAGTTACTTAAGTGGAGAACAAATTATAGCTTTGTAATAATTTATTATGCGATTTTATAAATTTTTGTTTATTTGGTAAGATTTAATAAACAATTGGGGCTATTTTAATAGTTTTACAACTTATGAAATTCTTATGTTTATTAGAAAATATACAACTCAAAAATTCCATATCGCATGTCCAAACAAAACTTCAATTTCATCTCATAATTCCATATTATCATATCATATCATATCATGATACCATATCGCATGGCCAAACGGACCTAAGTATGAGAAGGGTAAATTAGTGCAATTAATTTGCTTTTAGGGTTATTTTATATATTTTCTCCAAAAATTAAAGACCACCCAAAATAGAATCATTTGTGTGAGTGACTATTTATTAAATTAGATAAATTAAGAAGTAGAATCATTGGAAAAAAAAACATAATTGTTCAATAACCCATAATCCTAAATCAATTTTATTTCATTGGAAAAGGGTAAAAATTATCTTCGAACTATATGAAATATCTCATATATACTCTTTATTTATGTTTGGGATCAGAATTACCCTTGTCGTCTATGTTTTGGATCATAAATACCCTTAAAACGTTTTTTTTTGTCATATGTGCTGACATGACAGTCCAACATGGCAAAAATCTCTCCCTCTCAATTATGTTGCTCTTTCATGTTCATTTCTATCACAATTTTTTTTGAAAAAATAGTACTTTCATTGTTCATGTTTGAGTTATTGTTCGGACTTTAAAATATCAATTTCGAAGTGCGTTGAAGTTCGTTTGAGATAGTAGTTGTGTGTTGAATGATCGAGTTCATTGTTTGGATTCTTATGTCATCATCTGAGGTTGAAACTTTTATTCTCAAGGTTGAAAGATGTTGAACTCTTGAAGTCATTGTTTTTGTGTCGAAATTCGAAAATAGTTACTCATTTGAAAGCTTGTTGGTGAGAAATTTCTAGCTTTTGCTAGGTTTTTGAAGTGCAAAAATTTGAAGAGATTTAATTGAATGGTACTAAAAATTGTTTGGATATTGCAATTGAAGCTACAAATTGACATTTGACAATTGATTTCTTAGTTTGAAGATTTGAGTTGAAATCCCAAAAAAATATAAAAATATATGAAACAGTTCTTAAAAGGTTGAAAATCTAAATTTGATTTTGTGAATCTGTGACCCCAAAATCGAAACAATGAACTCGATCCGTTAACACGCAATCACTACCTCAAACAAACTTCAACACACTTTGAAATTGGAGTTTCAAAGTCCGAACAACAACTCAAACAAGAACAATGGAAGAATTATATTTGATTTTCTTTTTGTAATAGGGATGAACAAGGAAGAACAACATTATTGAGAGGATGGTATTTTTGTCATGTTGGACTGTCTGAGTGGACTGCCATGTCAGCTCTAATGGCAAAGATAATATTTTAAGGATATTTGTGGTCCAAAACATAGACGGCAATGGTAGTTTTGATCCCCAAACATAATTAAAAGTATATATGAGCTATGTCGAATAATTCGAAGGTAATTTTGACCATTTTCCATTATTTCATTGATAACATAAAAATATGTTCTTTCCTGGTTAGAGTTCATAATTTGTTTTCTTTTATTTTTAGTTAGTTTATAATTATAACATTGAAACTTAATAAATAGTTAATCAGAAGTCTCTCTGAAATAATATTTAAAGTCTTATCACTTTATTACTTGTACGACTCGCATATACACAACACCCTCTTCTTCTTTTTCCTTTTAAGTGACAGATACCTTTCTTTTTTGAAAGGTGAAATCAGGCTAAGATATTATTAGTGACAATGATTGTTCAATACATTATAACATAAAAGTACAAATGCCACCACTCGCCACTAGGTCCAAAAGCTTCCCTAAAAATCCGATTCAACAGAAATCCCGCATTGAGCGTAGCTGATATGTCATTACTGCCAGCCGATCATATTATTCCATAAAAAAATCTATATGTATAGAGATCTCCTAGTCTTTCAGTGAGTAGATAAAATAGGACATGTGATCTTTGTATTATGGTATAATACATAAATATGTCTTCAATTTGATTTCAGTTGATATCTGTATCCTTTAAGTTTGAGTGTGCACAAATAAACATTTAAACTACTACAAAATTGAACGAGTATACACATGCGTCTAGTGCCGGCTCTATGCTTTGATAATTAAGGCATATGCCTTAGGCCCAAATTTTACCAAGAATAAAGTATGTGTTAATTTTTTTGATTATAAAAAATGATTATTTATAATAATTTACATTTGAAAAGTGTAAGAAAGATAAATTTTAAATAAACACATATGAAGTTTGTTTAGATTTTAGGCCTTCAATTGAAATTTTGCTTTAGGCCTTCGATTACGTTGAGCCGCCCTTGCATGCGTCCTACGTGACATACATCACATAAAACGTCACATAGGACACAAAATTATCACGTAGGACACCACATAAGATAAATATGTCTATTTGTTGAATTTTATATAAGTTTAAATACTACTTGTGCACACCCAAAATTCGAAAGCGTAGATATCAATTAAAACCAAGTTAAAAGGTATTACGCCAGATATTTTGGAAGCTCAAGTCCTCTTTTTGTACCATCCTTCACTACTTCCCAAAGAAGTAGAAGTTAAAAAAAAAAAGTTCAAATCACAAAATGCAAAACTGATAATTGAAAGAACAACCTCATCATTTTATCAAAGCATCAGCTTGATTGAAGTAGCCACAAATCTTGAAAATACAACTACTATTGCAAATAAATAATCTATATAAAGATATCTATAGTAAAATAAATGTGAAGGCAGTTAGAAATGTGATAAACGTAGGCAATAATTTCGGAGAGAAAGACGTAGCTATCTGGATGGTGAAGTTACAGTTTGCTTGAGATATGTTCTGATCCGTCAACGTTGCCAGACCCTGAAAATTACAACTGAATTCTTCTTGGTTCTGAGCCTGGTAATACATGTTGAATGCATATGATGCATTACC